>BGPR01013662.1:0-15419 GCA_013235015.1 Araneus ventricosus | reverse complement strand
GACCTCAGCCCCCCCCCCAGACCGGAATCCTAGATTCGCCACTGGTTATGATACAGACATAGACCCATCAGAGTGTCTTGTGCTATTTAGGGTGGCACCATTTATCCTCAATATGACAATTTTTACCAATGAAAAATATTATACAGGATTAGCCTAAATGATTCATCGGGTTTCAATGGACTGTTTATTTACAAGTATACAATGCACAAAGATGGGTTGATACATGAAAAGATACATACACCCACCAAGTTTCTGGTACATACTACAAATGTTCAATGTGTGCGTCTTTCGTCACCCGGCACACATCCCAACGGTAATCCAGTTCCGTCCAGACGGTCAATAGCATGTTTCCTCCAATGTCCGTCACAGCAGCAGTGCTTGCAGCGTTGCTGGCATTGGGGATACATAAACTTTGACCTTCACATAACCCCACAGGAAGAAATCACATGGCGTGAGATCTGGCGACCTGGGGGGGAGCTGGCAACAGAGGAACATCAACCAGACCATCGCGGCCTATCTAGCGATGTGACAGTTCTCTGTTGAGAAAGTCGCGGACAATTGTAGGAAACAGGACAGAAACGTACTGAATATTGAATACTAAATACGAATTACTGTAAATATATTTCAGAGAGACAGAAGAGTATAAACTCAGATAAACTTATAAGTAATTTTAAATAATGCAGAGGTTGCTCAGTCATTGGGACTGAAGAGGATTCGATTATTTGATGCAAGTGCAAATTAAATAATTTGACATTCACATTTTAAAACAGCTATTTGAATATGATAATTGAATTCAAGCATTCCTTTTTAAATAAAAAAATTCTGCAATTATATTTTGCGAACACACATTGTATAAATGTGTGATGTCTTCCCTCTTTTCTGAGGAAATATTAAAAAATTTCAGTTTGAAAAATTTCAGTGCTAAAATTAAAATTATAAATTGAGAAAATATGTTCAGTTAGAGTTTCAAAACATGAAAGTTCTAGAAACTTTAAATAACTTTTAACCTCGCAGTTAAATGAAAGAGAAAGTCCCTCCCGCCCTTTCAATTTTTCTGTCGATTTACGATTACAATATTGAATTTAAAATTTCATACCGTATGAAAGAGATTTTCTTTTAACTCAGATTCTGAAACTAATTCTTAAAAGTTGAGCTCATCATTTCTTCATATTTAATAGCAAATAGATAAAAAAGATAAAACTTTAAAAAAATAATCACGTGATCACAAACTTATCTACAATTATGCACAACCTACTGATAGTTTCTGTTTTAGAATATTTAAATTGAATCAATCATGAAAATGCTTCGTATATTTTAAAACTTATCCAAATAATTTTGATATGTAGTTTGTCAAAATAATAAAAAGATTCCAAATAAGTAACATTTTATAATGAAAACTTCACAATGTAAAAGAGTAGAAAATACCAATTGGCGTTTGTTAATGAAGAAAACTTTTAACTGAAATGTATTCAATAATAACAAATGGCAAAAATATTGTACTACAAGAACAAAGAGGAAATTTCGTGATTTTCACCCAATCAACGTCATTTCCGACCCCATGCTCCATTGAAATTTTTGTTCCTGCAGATGTGTACTATCGCCACTGTAATTTTGTCAAAACTCTTTGAAAACCCTGTATATTTTACTTAAAATTGAGTCCTGTTTCAAAAATTAATACAAGAAAGCTTTTTAAATAAGTGGCATGCGGTAGCTATTATTTAATCCAGGACATGAATTTACAAATCTGCTTAATCCATGCCTTTAATTGAGGTATTCCGGTGTCTATCAGACTTGCAAACTGAACCCGTTTTCCAATAAGTGACTTTTAATTAGGATTATTAATTACGCTTGGCGGAAGAATTTCATCTATGAAATCGTAAAACCGCACGTTGGAGATTCAATAACTTCAAAGGTTTACCATATGTATAGATCAAAATGCAATTAACTAGTTAACTGCTTTCAACGTGTATACACGTCTATCCAAAATCTTTATTTCGGTTTAGTTGATGTGTATACCCGTCGTGTAAAATACAAATTTACCATTCGACATGAAAACTCAATTTAAAATGAATTGCAGATGTCCGTTTTTCTGCTCTAATTTTGTAAAAATGTTTCATCCTTTGGTATAGAGGTATATATATCCCTGTGTAATGCATTGCTTTTTACAAAATGAGTCAATTATCTTCCCAAATGCATAGGGTATTCCACTATACTTTACTTGTATATCGGGTATTCCTCGATAACAGCTGCAATAATATAAGATTAATTTTTCCCGATTAAGAATATTTTTTGCAGTGTTTAAGCTTTCATAATATATTTTTCAATATATTGTTAATATGTAATCCTATAAAAATGTAACCCTTATCGTTATACTTTGATTGTTTCGTAAAATTTATTACGACCATTTGTATTGCGTTCAACGTATATACTCGTGAATGTTTGATTTTTAAATACGCAACCCGAGAGGTGATTTAAAAAATAAATTCCACATTTAACCGGTTAAATCTCTCCTCGGGGGAAAATATAACTTCTTGTAGGCGTGACAGTGAAATTTTTGGATTGGATTGTGCTATTCAGGTGTCGACCTCGTCATCCAGCCCTGATTCAAAATATCGAGCTTCATATCCAACCAGCGACAGTGACCTCCCCAAAACTTTCTCGCATACGAATAACACTGGTAAGGGGGGGAGGAATACACCACGCGCCGGAAAACGTGCGGTATTCCCTAAGATGGGGAAAACGTGCGGTATTCCCAGGTGGGGGAAAACACTCTTTCCAGCATTCGCGGCTTTTTTTTTTTTTTTTTTTGCGTAGAATGGAGAAAAAAAATCGAATAGGTAATTTCAACGCCTTTTTTCAACCGATTTAAACGAAAATTGGAGACAAATCTACAATTAGGGTTTCAAGACTATATACGAAATTTCACTTACCTAAGTATTTTTTTTTAAAAGTTATGGTGTTCAAAAGCATGCGATTATACAGACCGACAGACATTCAACCCTTTGACGGATTTGGCCCAAAATTTTATACGGACCAATATTTCTGATGAAAAAACTGTGTATCAAATTTTATCCATCTAGATATTTAAGTTTTTGAGTTATAGAGTTCACATGAACCCTGACATGTTTGAACGAATTTTGTTCAAAATTTGATAGAAACTTACAAATTATGTATCAAGATCACATACCAATTTTAATCCCCGTAGCTCTAATAGCTTTCGAGTTGTGTTCACAGACAGACATAATTCCCAATTTGTGTTTTTCGGACTCGGGGAGGTCTAAAACGTGGAGATTCGTCAAAATCTCGAGTCCAAATTTTTGACGATTACAATACTTTATCTTTGTACACGTCGTATACGAGGAAATAAAAAGGGCTCGTCTAGCTTTCAAACCAACGGACCCTTTAGCGCGAACTCAGTGGCCTAGTGGTAAAGATTCAGCTCTGGGACAGGAGGACTCCAGGTTCGAAATCCGATTCCACTAAATATCTGTCGTGTATGTGGACCTGGTTCACGTTAACCCTTTGCACTCCGAAAGATAATAAGATGCCTAATTATACAAGTGTGACTGTAACGATTGGTTTAGCGCTTTAATAAGAAACAAGTTAATAACGTTTTTTAGGAATTCCTAAAAATTAAACTGTGTTTTTGCTATTGTATGGTTTTTATAATAAGCGCTATTCAACAAGAATGTATAAGAGATGCATCAATCAGAATGTCGAATGTGACTCGATACAAGAGTGCTAAGTCGTGGATCAAAAGTTCTCCCGCTGGTGTGACGTGGAAGATGAAGAGGGGGTGCCAGCTCAGGCGCCGCCCTCGTCATCTGGCCACGGTTCAATATTAACCCTTCGCACTCTTATGTCGAGTCCGACTCGACATTCGGAATGATGCCTGTTTTACACACTCTTGTTGGATAGCGATAAAGAAAACCATATAGTTGTAAAAAAACAGATTAATATTTAGGAAATGAAACAAATTCCTAAATATTAATCTGTGTCAACAAACAAACACAACAACAATAATATTTTTCAGCTTCCTGAAACGTAAAATCAATCCTTGCACTCGCACGTGTATAATTATGCATCTTATCTTTCGGAGTGCAAAGGTTTAAGAGGTTCATCCCAAAATAGCCCTAGTGTTGCTTCAAAAATGGATGTTAGTACAATTGAACTAATGCAGCCAAGTGTCGTTGGTTACATGCCGCGAAAAGTTTTTTGAGTTGTATTTTATGAATAGGTAATAATATTTATCGTTGTGTTCTTTAACCAAAAGTTATGAGGTAAGGAAACTCCGACATTAATTTTTGGAAACCCTGTATTTTGTTCAGCCATGTGGGGTTTGTGACAGTTTAACTGTTCAAAAGAATTTTTGATATGAGTAAAGGAAGGAATGCTTAGGCTAAAGCTCCAAAGATCAAAATCGTTCTATTAAGTAATTGAAATTTCTTAATTTGTGTGCCTATAAATATTAACATTTTTGCTTCTAATATGTCTGTATATTTTCAATTAAGGTTTCTGTTGCAGCTCATCATTGTACAAAGGCAAGAAATTTGTGAAGGGAAATGGAGGCCGAGAATGAAAATCCTGAAAGAGCAGAAAATCCAGGAAATCGGTCAGTTTTTCCTACAAATCTCGATGGCTTAATTATATTTTTTGAAGAATATTAATTGAAGTGTATCTTAATATCTGAATATGTCCTTATGATATGCATTCTTTTATTTTATCTTCAGTTGATAATGATTAGACAAACAATATAAATATCCATTTAAGTTTTGACAAAACCATAAATATGGTTTTAAAGTAACGTCGATTTATTTTTAGAAAATATAATGACAAATTATATGGTGCGTCTGGCAGATAGATTAATTTACGTTTATTGTAAATGCGACTCTCTTTTTTAGCTCCGCAACCAAATAACATAGAGAGTTGGTTTTAGTTTCATCTAACAGAGAAAGGTGGATATTGAAGATTGCAAAAAGAATTTTAGAATTTGGAATTACGGTTTAGTCACAGTCGAGTTGCAAAGTTGGTGGAAATCACGAAGAATTTCACATAGTCACACTAGACTAATAGTCACATAGAGCTACTTTAGTCACAGAAGGTGACAGTTGAGTAAGGTAAGTAAGCCTACGCCCCTCAATCCCAGCGACCGTTTTGCAGAGACAGCCTCCCGTCGAATTTCTTTTTTTCTTTTAATTTTGTCAAAGACTTTTTAAAACGTGAAAAAATTTTCAGGGCGAAGTCCTAAGAGTGCTTTGCTTTATCGCAGGACGCTGAACAAATGCACAATATGAAAACTTTTAGCCATATAATCCTTTTCTGTTATGCTTTCCTTCCCAATAATGCTGATTTGCTGACATGCAGGTCAGTTTGGAGAAGCAAACCGAAAAGACTTTAAATATATCAGCAATCAGAGTTCAGAAGCTTCTGATAAATCCATGCGGGCTGATTTCTATTTACGGTACGCCGATACCAGTAGATGATTTGCCATTGGATGGCAAGGAGCGAAATCGTGAACCGGACCATAAAAGAATCTACCGTACAACACGTTCGGTGGTTTGTGGTACAGCTCGATGGGATATCGAAGTGGCCAAGAAGACCTACTTAAATCGGAACATCCAGAACAACTCCACAATAGCCTGCATTGTTGATCCCATTACAAAGCTCATTCTTCCACCACGCCCTTCTCCTCTCTCCTGGAACATTCCATGCCAGAGACAGGTCATCAGTTTCAGTGGCTCAAGGCCCAGCCACATGTTCACCACTCGTCTAACTTGTCATCAAAAGCATCATGTAAAACTGCATGTCATTATTCTAGGAAGCAGAGACTAGTTTAGTGTATATATTTGTTTTATGTGTGTGACGTGTGTATATAATAGCGTTTATATTTGTATATCCTCTCTTTGTATCCTTATATATATTTTTTTTTTCTTTTTGCTCTTGCTTTATCAATAAAGTTCCACGCATACCTACCCAACCGATAGGGAGCCGCCCTGGCTCCAAGTTCGGGGGTATGCTGTGGTGTTATGTTATGGGATATCGAAGTGTAACCCACATCGGCGTGAAAATGTTAACCCCTTGCCTAACGTTTTTATTTAACCTCCTAATTAGATGCCACAGCCCATTTCATATATTTTTTGTTATTTCAATCTATTTAATATGGTAAAGGATACTTGAGACATTTGAGCGTGACCAGGGGATTTTTGTATTTAAAATTAATTGTTACGTTGGTTTAATTACGGATTTAACCCTGGAATGGTAACGTCGAGTCAAATTGATTCCTTTTCCCATTCAAACTGCGAAGTAACATTACCACTCCAGGGTTAAATAGCGTAAGGGCACAAGAGACGAACATATGGCATTCGAAGCCGACTGAGAAGGGGTTAATGTTTTTGCTTCCACTGTACTGGAAAGTTTTGCATATAAATTTAAAAACATTGAAGTACATAATCTGAAATACTTTTCAATTTGATTTGTGTTTTCTCGACGAAACGCCCTACGTAAGCGGAAAGTTGTTCGTCCAGACATTTTGCCTCTAGTGATGGGACCAGATGTTGTTCCTCTGCGAATGCCACCTTATTGGTATCAGACAACCAGCGGAATCGCCCATGTCTTAATCCTAATATTTGTCATACTAGTTGTGATTTGGTGGTTGAAATTGCATATTGACAACGCATATGCAGAAAACGAAGCTCCCAATCGAACAGATTGGTGGAAGAATTTCGAAGAGCTAGCTCGTAGGCAATATGTTGAAGAAACCAATGTTACTTCAATGTGAAGAACCGCTTAATTTTACATTTTTGTGAAGTCCTTTTAAAACAATCCTACCCTTGTGATTTTAATTTCTTTTAACAAATATTGAAGAATTTTTTGTTGGATGTCTCTTGTTCACTGTCTAAATTATGCACATGCCGAACGAAAGTTTGGAGACTATTTAATTTCACCATTTATCTTCTCGGATATAGATTTTATAATGCAAGAAATTTTTCAGAAAAAAATAGAGCACCGAGTCTCCTACTTTCATTTCCTCACTCTAATTTGTAATTTTCGAAAAGTATTTTTTTAATGATTAACATGTTCACACCGGAGAGTACCACCGGTGGCTCGTAGTTGGATGTCCCATCAGGCGGCGCGTACCACCGGCGGCTCGCAGTTAGATGTCCCATCAGGCGGCGCGTACCACCGGTGGCTCGCAGTTAGATGTCCCTTCAGGCGGCGCGTACCACCGGTGGCTCGCAGTTAGATGTCCCATCAGACGGCGCGTACCACCAACAATTTAGTTCGTTTAGTAACTAGAAAAAAATTCCATGTTGTTAAAATAACTTTATTTCAACTCAATATTATAAAGATAACTTATATAATAAATTCGATAATATAAACATAGCAGTTCAATATTCTAAACATAATTGTTTATTTTTATACAATTTTTAAAAACATTTCAAACAAAGAGCTGGAAAAATATGGCAGCAATGGTGGTCAAAAAAATAAAGAGCAGCAATGGTTATCATCGCGGTAAAATTTTATTTTTCTCTTTAGTTTGGTTCGATAAATCAAAGCGCTTCTAGAGTAGCCGCCCATGGAGAGAAACATGAATTACAGCGTTAGCATGAGCGCATTAATCTTATTTTTTAATTCTTAATATTTTCCATTCGACCTAAATATCATTAAATACAAAATATCAGTCATTACGACTGATGAGGTTCATGTTGGCATCGATAGCGAGTTACTGTCAAACTTTCAAATAATTGACATCAGCCTCTAAATTTTTAGTCTCGCCTTTACCTGCTTGTGATTTGAAAAAACAGATAAAGAGCTTAAGGTATATAAAGTCTTTACATCTATTGGCAAACTAAATGGAATTCTGATACTCGAAACAAACTGCATGGCTCGAAACCTATCATAGAACACTGGACTTCTTTAAATAATCTGAGAAACGACACAGTTTTTAGCCGTCTACTATTCGATCACCCAACTTTCATACACCAGTACCTTTTACTGGCGAACAAATGCCTACGTGTTCCCGTTGTAATTGTGGCACAACAGTTTTACACATTCTTGTCGAATGCCCACATTTTAATGCCCAGCGCTTATTTCAGTTTTGGACAACCACAGTGACGTTGAAAATATTACTTGGCCAAGACCCACATGTTGTCCCTTTTCCATTTTGAAAGTCCATAGGATTTTATACCCTTGTTTAAAGTTGCTTTCATGTTCTATTTTAACCTGCGTATTTAATTATCACTTTACCTTGTGAGTACATTGAATCATTTTTACTGTGTACATGTTTTATTTTGACCTGTATATTTCATTATCACTTTACCTTGTGAGTACATTGAATCATTTTTACTTTGTACATGTTTTATTTTAACCTGTGTATTTCATTATCACTTTACCTTGTTAGTACATTGAATCATTTTTACTTCGTACAGGTTATAACAGTGTATATTGCTGCGTAAATCTTTGAAAGGGAAGACTTGTTTGGCGCAGTATAGCCAGTATATTGGCTCTTGCGCCAGTAAACCCCAAATCAAATAACTGGCGCTGTCTTAACTCGACCATTAAGCTTGTAAATTTTTTAGCATTGATAAAACTGGATAATTAAATGTAATTTAGTTAATGGCATAATGAAAGCAAAGATTTGAGTCTATTTTCAAAGGAAAAAAAGGATAAGAATTCCATATCGAGAGTTTCATTTTTCTTGTTCAGTCCCATCTAATCTGGTTTTACTCCTTTCTTGATCATTTTTTTTCCAACGATTCTCGCCACGCGCTTCAAGTTATAAAAAACTTGAAGATAATCTTCACTCTCAAGTGTAAAGTTTCTACAATTTTGTTCCATTACATTTTTCATGCAACTTGGTTAAAAGGTCAAAGTTTTTTTTTTTTTTTTTTTAAATACAGGGAGTAAAATTTGTGCATAATATAGGTGTTAAATATTACTCGTTGATTCGCTACAGATTATAAATATATCTTTATATCGGATTTCTTTTTTTGAGAGGGAGAAGCCTGCTGTTCACAGAACTACTAGTTTAATACATATGTCAATTCCTTAAAGTTCTAAATGAGTCAATAAATTTGCCAAGAAAAAATTTACAGAAACTATCCATGAACATACTGAAGTGTAGTTAAACAATAATAGAACATTCTCACACTTCAAAATAAATAATTTTTATTTCTACGAAAATATATATTTTTCAAAGAACGATTAAAAAGTAGAAATGCGAGGAATCGTGAGAGTAAAAAGTTAACTCAATAAATTTATTGTTTGTTGCCTAGCGACGGTAGCAATTCATCGCTTTCTTTTATGAGTCGAGTTGCTCGCTGCATTGCTTTTCAAATATTAAGATATTTGGTTGAACGCTATTTTGTTCGAAAAAAAAGGATTTCTGAAAACTGAAGCAGTTTCGATACAGTACGGAGTAGGCGACAGCAAATAAAGTTAGAAAAAGTAACGTACTTTTAAACGGGATGATTTTTAATTGAACTCTGTTGTTTTAGGCGCATAAATATCTTAACTTACGAGAAAAAAACTCACTTTTTGAATTTTGTTCCATTTAAAATCACAGTACACAATTTTTCACGTGTCAAGTTTATTTGATTTTGTTCAACTTAAAATTCAAACGCATTTATATGTTATCTTAGAAAAATGCACGCTGTTTCAAGGGGAATAACAGGCTGGCAAAAAATGGCCAAAATAACAATTTTCATTTTATTGACTTATTTCGTTGCTCTTATCGTTCTACTTATTGTATCAAAATTCCAAATTTGTACTTTGAATATTTGAGAAGTTATTTAGATTTTGACGTGAAAACGTCTTTCCGCTCGTTACAGTGATAGTCGGTCGAACTTTCTTGTGTGACAAAATACCGTCAGATTTGAATCGCTAATAACTACGAGACTAATAATGCGAAAAGAATGGTTGACCCCACAACGGATAGATCATATCTGTAAGAGTGTGTCTCATAGTATTTGTTTTGCCTTTAACGTCATCGTACCAGTGTAGGCGCATGCGCGTGATTGTTATGAACTAACTTTACGTAAGGTTATAAATTAGTGTAGCGTGGAAACGCGTTTAGCTAGGAGGTTGATTCTGGTGTCATTTTAAAGAGCTTGAGGAGTATTACTAGGAACCAAAGTGAGACAATGAAAATATTTACCAGAATATAAGTATAAAATCGGTATTAAATTGAAAATTTCAAACTCCGCATGTTTTTTTATTATAAAATGTAGAGTTTTGTTTAGAATTGTACGAAACTTACGGAATACTTGACAATACGTAAAAAAAAACATTGAATTAAAATTTGAATTCAAAAATTTGAAAATTACGGGAAATATGAACATTTTTAGTAAATGTTTTACTGCGCATACGCGAAATGTAGTTCTATATACTGTCAACAGATGGCGCCATCAAAAGGTACTCTAAATAAAACATAAGAAAGACTCGGTTCGGGTTCACACCGTAGATTTTTCGAGAAAGTTTCGTAATAAAATCATAAAACAAGTATTTCGTATTAATATGTAGTTTAATTATCAAAATTTTTAATACAATATTTACACAGAGTAGTATAATGGTTACAGAATAGATAAATCATAAGTTTATCGCATCAAGGGTCCGTGGTAGCTTGTGATTTATATATTCTGTAACCATTATACTACTTTGTGTAAATATTGTATTAAAGAAATTGATAATTAAATTACGTATTAATACGAAACATTTGATTTAGGATTTTATCCCGACGTTTTCACGAAAAATCTACGGCGCGGACCCGAACTGCGCCTTTCTTATGTTTTTTATTTACGATGACTAATGAAAAACATGCGCAAATAGCAACTTTAAATGGTTTTTTTCCATGTCGGATTTTCCTATACTTCGTTTTCAAAATGCTAAGGTTTTTTCCTTTTTAAGATAGAGCTTTCAAATTTTTTGTACACGTATGTATATGATAAAATTGTGCATGCAATAAACATTCAGTTGCTTGGACTTTTTCGGTCGCATTTCAGTATTTCTGGCCCGGCAGTCCAAATGGAGCGGTGGAATTTGCTTGGAGTGGACCGCTCGTGAATCTCCAGCCTAAGACAGTGAAGCGCAAACTATTCTCATTTCCTACACCCTCACTGTTGGGTGTTATGCATAGAAAAATCGTCGATAGAAAAGTAAATCTTTATTAATAACTCAACATACAGGGTGTCCACACTTATCGTGGTCCAATAGCTAATTTCTAAACCGTCAGAGATAGACATATAGTTCCAATTGGAAAAATGCTTTAAATGAAGGGAAGAATTATAATATATGTTTTTTGAGTGCATAAATATATTCCTGAAAGAGTTGCGAATTCTAACTTTTTATACGGTCCCCCGGTCATATTCTGTAAAATATTCTTGACACTCTAATATTTTGAACAGAAAAAAGACCCTCTCGTTTGCGACTAAAACTGACCGAGTTATGGAGCTTTGAATATCGCTGACTTAGACCACTTGACACCATTTCAATAGCCGTCTTGAAGACGATCCACCAATCAATGCGCAGCACTTTCTCGACGAGGCCGCTGATTGGTTAAAAATCATGAAATTCGAAGCTCCATAACTCGCTCAGTTTCAGTCGCAGAAGAGTGGGACTTTTTTTGTTTAAAATGTTAGAATGTCAAAATTATTTTACTAAATACAAAACCGGGGGATCGTATATAAAGTTAGAATTCGTATTTTTTTCAGAGATATACTTAGTGACTCAAAAAACATATATTATAACTCTGTCCTTAATTTAAAGCATTTTTAAAATTGGAACCATATGTCCATCTCTAACGGTTTAGAAATTAGCTATTGGACCACGATAAGTGTGGACACCCTGTATAGTAAACACAAAAACAGTTATTACGGATAAGCTTTGTAATTTCACTTCAACTATGTCACCGCTGGAGCGGGTGAAAACACTATGATCATTCCGCAGGGGCGGAAAAGTAGATACAGTCGCCGCTCGTTATAACGACCCTTTGCGTCCCACAGCAAAAGGTCCTTATAACGAGTGGTCGCTATATTGGGTATAATTGAAAACTGTACACATGCACGCTCAGTAGTTCCGTATAAAATAGGCGATTTTTAAAGAGATTCCAACTAAATGCTCAAATTATTTTTTTATCATTGGTATTAAGAATAAAATTTTATCAATTAAAAATATATTTCTAAAACAGATTTTAAAGTAGAAAATAAAGGTTGTTATATAATTACAAAACATTTCTTTTCTAAAGAAAAAATCAGAAATGGTTCTTTGTCTTTTCTGCATATGTGTTTTTTTCAAAACATATTTTTCCATTTCAGTTAAAGATGATAAATAATGTTCTGTATTTTCTTGCCTTTCAATAAAAAAATTAAAGTCTGAATAGCGCTTAAAACATTTTTTTATTCAAGGCTATTATAATTTCCGCGCTGTGGTGAATGGTAATTCCCCTCCCACCGTCAAAGTTGAACTGTAACACTGAAGATTCTACATCTAGGAAGCTTGGCAATACAATAATCAAGGTCATTTACGTTTAGAAACATGTTCTTTTTGGAAAAATACCGTGGAGAGTGTCCGCTGAATTCGGACGTTGTATTGCGATTAGACGACACTGGACGGTCGTTATACCGGAAGTAAAATAACATAGTGCATAGGGAAATAGATTTGGAGATTTTATCACTGGTCGTTATAATGGAATGGTCTTTATAATGTGTGGTCGTTATAACGAGCGTCGACTGCATATTTATCCACTGTATGTGATGATCAAACCGCAAGAGCGGATGATTAGTTAAACACAGATTAACTATTCTGCATGGGCAGAGAGTTGAATAGTTCCAGAGCTTGACCACCGCTAGGGCGGGTGGTATTTTATGGAATACGAACCACAGCTCAAACGAGTGGCTGCTGCATGATTGGATTGTTGTAATCCGTGATGAAAGTGAGACGTCCTCTCTCACTCAGATCTTATACCGTTAATTAGTTATTGGGACTGTAGGTGGCGCTTCAAGTGCGCGTTACCTAACACTCACCTTGAGTAAAGTATTGTCGCGACCCCCGGGGTTCCACGTTCTTGAAGAAAAGTTTTATTTTTTTACTATCAAATAAATTCTTTGAATTTAGCTACCCTCAAAACTTTTCTCGCGACCCACAGTTTCCGAACCACTGGCCTAAGATAACGAAAGTAAGGTAGTGTTGTGCAGCAATGCTCGGATGACAAACATCCATTGAGTGTATGGAGAAGCTAAAGGAATTGGGCGTGCAGAAATTAATTTGTATCAAGAAAGGTTTCCAACGAAAGTAGGGTGGTGTTGAGCAGAAATGCTCGGATGACAAACATCCATTGAGTGTATGGAGAAGCTAAAGGAATTGGGCGTGCAGAAATTAATTTGTATCAAGAAAGGTTTCCAACGAAAGTAGGGTGGTGTTGTGCAGCAATGCTCGGATGACAAACATCCATTGAGTGTATGGAGAATCTAACGGAATTGGACGTGCAGAAATTAATTTGTATCAGGAAAGGTTTCCAAACAGATGACTGCTCGATTATGAACTGTTTTGTGCCAAAGGTTGAGTGAAGCTGTATGTTTTGTATTTAATACTCCTGTGATTGAGCATATTTCTTTCAAACCACATCCGCATTCATTTATTTAGTACTAGCCACAAAAGTAAGCCAAAATCACATAATGGCATCGTGATTTTTCAAATGTTTTTTAATTAACTCTTTAATCCCGAGGTCACTTTTTCTTCGAGCTCCCTAAAAACCTGGACTTTTTGGGAGGAAGCGACATAAATTGGACTCTCCCAAACTGGGTGGTCTTTTACGCCATCACCCCACCCCTGCTATAAACCTTCCCTTAAAGAGCAAGGAAATAGGCTGTGGTTGGCAAGAATAATATTGAACCCCCCCCCTACCGCGCTCATCTTCTAAGCGATCTCGGAACCTCACCTCCCTTCTAAAGAATTCAACCGCCTCAGACCGGCCTTCGTCGCTTGTTAAGAGGAAATTTTTAGACCGCCCGGGACCACCTCGCTCGGTGTGAGAGGGTTAAAACTTGTACTGCAAATATTGAAAATACTCAAATTTTTATATTCAAGGAGTCAATAAAAATGCATGCGATGAAACAATATTAGCTTATAAGTAGTTATTTGTACTCACTGATAAGAGACTAAATAGTTTCTTTACTTACTTACTGGAGTACTGTGTTAAAATGTTAAGAATATGTTTTTTTTTAAAAACTGACATGAACGTTCAAACATTTCAAAACAGAAAGTAAATATATTTATTTTTTAATAAGTACATTTTACCAAAATATTTGCTTGTGAATAAAGTATAATTTTTAGATAAATGTGCAGAACACATTATTTTTCTCTCATTTCCGGCTGAGGACCAACATCTGCAAACACATCATCGCCTACTGCAATATCCCCAGTTTTCCATGATACACATCCTATTCCAAGGCAAGGAAGTGGTCCGGGTTTTTTCAAGACTCCCGGCTCTGAGGGTATCCTATACCTTTAAAACAAAAGTAAAAATGTGTAATAAATTTGCATAAGAAAAAGATCACCTCAATTACTTTTCTAGAAATGCATGAAATCGCGTTAGTAGCTAGTTTTCTGTAATTCCAAACATTACTTTTTAAAATTCACAGGCAGTTCTTTTCTCTTTACATAAATATGCACAATCTGATTAAGAAGTCAAATTTCTATTTTATACAAAAAAAAGACGAAACGAAGAGCACAAAGCATGTAGATAACCGTAAATAGATCACCCCCTTCCTACCTCAGCACCCGGGTGTACTGATAGATCGAGTAGCTGCAAATAGTAACACGGGTTCGGTGGGCCAGTTGTAAAATGGCCCATCACTAGTCTATCTCCAGAAGGAGGTACGTCCCATCATCGGAGATGTGGCGAACACAACCATGTGATCATTACTGTACCCTCCTGGAAAGCTAGAACCCACTTACTAATACGGCGTTTTTCATCCCCATATTTCAGGTATCCCCTGGAGTGATAACGCACAGAGGTGTTACTCCCGGCCAGCCGAAGCACGCGGGTCAAATGAAGAACGGTCGCCACGACAGCAGTCGGATACTGAGGTCGGAGTCCCAATAGCCATCACCGGCCACGGCCCAACCCCTCCCGAAGGAGGTACGTCCCGTCATCGTAATAGCCATCACCGTCCCGTAATCGAAATGGAGGTAACTCAGCCCCCAACATTATTTTATCCACAGGAGGAGCGAGAACCCTCCTACTTATCTGGCGGCTTATCATTCACATACTCGTGGTGCCCCTCCCCCGGGGATTGAAAACAACACGGGAACTGTAGCCTGCAATCTAATGACCATCATCGGCCCCGGCACAGACCCCTCCCCCCGTAGGAGGTACGTCCTGTCATCAGAAATGCGGCCAACATAACCTCGCACCCAATAAT
>BGPR01013661.1:14031-41151 GCA_013235015.1 Araneus ventricosus | reverse complement strand
GGAGCAGTCCTGTCCTGCTCCAGGGCTCAGGTGCAGAAGAGCACCACATAGAATATGCAAGTCGTTTACTAAATTCTGCAGAGCGGAACTATTCAACTACGGAGCGAGAAGTGCTCGCCGCAGTTTGGGCCCTCAATAAATTCAGAGGTTATGTTGAAGGTTAATGGTTAATGGGTTTGAAATCACCTTCTGGTCGGTTAGCCGGTTGGGCGTTGCAATGACGTTCGCGCTGTCATCGAAAACGACAATTTCGTTTCTGAAATAACTCCTTACCTCAAGAAATTCTCCTTAATTCATAGCGCAAGCCAAAGAGGTTGTTGAACAGCAAGAAGATAAAAGAAAGCAATACAAAAGAAGACGTGACACACATCAGTTTCATCCAGGTGATAAAGTCTATGTCTCCTCACACCCTGAGCAGTGCTGATAAAGGCAAAACCTCCAAATTTTTCCCACGGAGAGATGGACCTTACGTGATTCTGTCGAAAAGATCTCCTACAGCGTATGAAATTGCCAGTTTGGAGAATCCACGTACACCTATTGCAGTGTACCATACTCCCGCCTTGAAAGAGTTGGGGAAAGTTCGCTCAAATGCACCAATTCTGCCTATAAGGAAGAGAGGTCGACCTAGAAAATCAGTGACTGCTGGTTCCTGATCGGGACGACTGTGGAACCAGAGGGGGAGATTTTAGCCGATGTATTTTCCCCCACCTCACTTCTGCAGCCCCTCTCACTGGATCTGCTTGCAACGCCCTCTTGGAGAAGGAAAAAAGGACTACCCAGACTAGAAGTAGCTCTCACCACGTCCAGAACTAGAATAATGCTGCTCTTGAACGGGAATTCCCCCGGAGCACATACTGGACAAACCATGATCTGTAATGCAAAATTTTGTGTTTGTCTTTGTAAATTTAAATTATTTTAGTCATCTGGGCCATTTTCTTTTGTAGCTACTTACCGTAGTTATAGAAGAAGGAATAAAATAGGTATATAAGACAAACATGAAAGGAAAAGATTTAAAAAATGCATAGATTGCACTCTATTGTGTTGGAATATTTTGATGAGGCAATGTTTTTACCTTTAACTTGAATTAACTCAAAATGGTATTTTTGAAACTGCGTGTACCATTTTCTCACTCCCCTATATAAGTGGGCACCACTAAGTGTGGATGAGTTGCTCAGGTTTGTATATGAAGGAACTCGCCCGCCTAGGGGTACATAAATGGGGGGGCATAGTCCCCCCCTCCAGTGATAGTACGTGCCTCCTACGGGAGAGGTTGGGCCGCGAGCTGTGTTGGCCATTAGGACCCGACCTCAGTACTCGTTTCTATTGCAACGGCCATCATTCAGATTTCCCGTATGCCTAGGCAGGTCGGGGTGACTATAGCTTGTGGTACCATTTTCTCAAAATCTACTGTATACAGGCTTTTGAAATTTTTATCACATATTGTATACATATATTTACTTCAATAATTTAAAAAGTATTTCTTAATAGTGCTGATTCCGTGTAAGAAAACGGCAATTTTTGAAAAATTCATCGTGATATACAGTTAAAACAAAAAAGCCCAATCTATATTGACGTAAGAATTTTGCTCAGTTTAAAAATAAATGTCTACTTAAACTGTATAAAAATTTCAAACATGTATGTATCATTGTGAAAAAAGGTACCTAAAAATGTCAAATTTAACATTAGCGGTATAGGGGGTACAGACTCCCCAAAACAATTAACATCACATGAATGAGAGAATTAAAATTAAAAGAAGTTCATTTAAGTCGATTTAAAAGAAACTGTTTCTTCGTATGAAAAACTAACTTTTCAAAAAAATGAAATATTTGTATCTTACACGAGTGAAATATTTGAATCTTGCAAGCCTTACAAAATGAAGAAATGTTCTTGTGCTGGGGAAACAAGGGGATCCGCCAAAAGTACCAGAAAAACCTCCGAAAACGAATGAGGCTCTAACTAAAAACATTATTTTCAAAAGATGACACAATTCCAGGACATTTAATACCAAAAAGTTTAAAAATAGTAAGTTTGAAATTTATTTACAAAATACTTTGTAATCCATTTTCTAAAACTAAAAATGCCATACAAAGAATAATGAAGTGTTGAACAAAAATAATTTAAAAATTTTCAATAAAACGGACATTATTTTTGTGGAACACAGACAGATCATTAAGTTATTTGAATAACATTATCTTAACTGACAATTGCGATAATGGCATGAACACCATCCTTGAGAAAAGGCTCATGACCATGTGTTGGTAATAGGTAACAAAACAGTATAAATGATATTACGCTGAGTAGCAGGCGAAATTACCTGAAGCAGGCATAAATTGTAACTAACTCAGCAATAAAGAAATTATGCAGACGATACCTTGGTGCGTCCAGAAATTAATCCACAATCAACATGCCCATCTGATCTCAAGCCATACTTGAAAGAAAATTGGCATAAAAGATGAATACTGATAGCGTTAATAGTAAAAAAAAACATTTGATATATAGGATGCTTCCGGGCAGACTACACGTTTCAATATAAAGCCGATACAATGGCAGCTGGTTACCAGTGGCGAATCCACGGAGCTAAACAAAATCTCACTTTCACTACAACTGTTTGTTCTTAATTTTCATTTAAAAAATATTAAAATCGTGACGACATTGCTTTCTGGCTTGACAGGCTCGAAAATGTTACTACTTTTCTAGTCATTTCACTTGTACTTTTAGCGTTGGCGCGGTCGAAAGCATTTTTTGGTTAGTTATTTCACTGTATTTTTTATTAAATTAACGAAAGTTATTGTAGTGTTCTTTATGATTCTTGTAAAGTTAAAGTGCTTTGGTTTACTTATAAGCCATGAGGTTTAACATTCATCACTACAATACAAAAGTTTTATGACCTCAGCCCCCCCCCCCCAACACGAATTCTGGAGTCGCCACTGCTGGTTACAGATAACATACAGGCTCTCTCTACTGGATAAGTGCAAAGCGCTCCAGAACAGACCCTTAAGGCATGGTGGTGGACTGAATAACGCCAGCGTAAAACAGTAAAGCGAGTGGAACCTTATATCCTACATCCGTAATCAATGGAGGAAAGAATAACTGCCAAGTAAACACGGAATCTGGAGCTTCGACCTTCTCCTCAAAATGTTTTGTTAAGTGCCTTCAGAATGTTATAAGATCTCGCATATTTCTTCAGAACACGTAAAACAACTGGAAGGAAGATGAGATCTCGATCGAAAATAATTGCCGAAAACCGTATGTCGGAAAACCGTATGTCGCTCACAACAAGATTTATAGAAACATTGCATATATGAACATCGAAATCTAGGTTTCGTTTCCTACAAAAGTGAACTCATCTACTGTTCTCAGAAGAAATAATGAACTCGAAGCTATCAGCTTGTTGACTACGCTTTGAAGTTGCCGCTCTAATAAAAGCATGTGAAATCCTTGGCGTGAAATCTGCAGACTGCCAACGTATAAAGACATCTAGAAAGAGATCAAGTAGGTAAGACGCACTATAAAAATGTGACACTGAAGACAATTCCTTGCGGAATACCCTCAACTGGAATAAAATGATGCAAGTTTCCCAGCCGAATGTGGAATGTTCGATGAAACTAAGTTCTTTACAAAGATGTTTAAATTTTCTTAAAATCAATTTCAAAATGAATAGAAAGTTTACCAAAATGCCATACACGGTCATAAACCTTTTCTGTATCGAAGAAAATAGAGACACGATGCTTCTTCCGAACAAATGCGTTGATAATTTGGGTTTGCGTTGAAAATTTGGGTTTCCAGAAGGTCCATATTATCAAAAGTGTATCGACCTTTACGGAAATTGCGCTGCATCGGCGAGATGCATTGACTTGCGCTTAAGAGTCTTGCACATACAGCATATAAGAGCATTGACTTGTAGTGCTGAGAATTGGCAGAATCTTTCCCAGGCTTAAGAATTGGAATCGTAAAAGCCTCGTCCCATTATGAAAATATTTCTGCTTGTAAAATAAGTATAACAGATAAAAAAAGGAAGTTGAATTCAAACGGCGAAATATGTATATGACTCCATCTGGGCAACGAACTAGAATTATGCGCTTGATATTTGGCCATTTTCAGTTTAGGCATCCTAAACTGACAATTGTATGGAAATTAATTGCACGCAGAAAAATGCAAAGGCGTTCGTTCCGCGCTATTCTTAATTACCACAAAATTAAGGCTATAAGAAACAACTGAATAAATTTGTGCCATGGCATGGCCGGTATCATTGGTTAACTGTAAAGGAACGGAATACATCACATTTCCTGCATTTACAAATAAGGAACGAATATTCACGATAAATCCCGTCAGCAGCCTTGATATGTTCCCATAATTATTTACAAGAAGTAGAGAATGGATTAATTACTTTTGAAAATGACGGCGAATGCAATCAGCAAGGGCTTTGCCTACTTTAAAAGCACTCAAGTTTTCGTAATGAGATGCCTTCTAAATTTGTTCTCAAGTTTCTTTCGATTCTTTTTAGTGTCATGACCGGTGTCAATCCACCGGAAATTTTATTAGAAATGAGAACTTTGGTATGATGTTATTAGAGGTGTTTATTCTGGTATCAACGACAAACTGTCTGGATTCCGAAATGTCTGCAATACTGCACTACAGCCTAAGCTATAGCTACCCAGTTGCTATTACAATCCAGTCTGCCCGCTGGAATAGATAATGCGGAGGATGTGCAGTCACACTATCACTATCTGAATGGTAGACTATTAAGAGAAAATTATCACTATTATAGAGATCATCTATAGCTATAAATTTCAGCAAGGTACGTGCATGTTCACAGAAGTACGTCTTCTCATCGTTAGTGGGCAGACAGAGGCACATCTTAGTTTAAGCAAACTGATTCTATTTTTTCAAAAAATCATTAGAAGGAATGTATTCCAATTCCAGGATCATGAAGTGTTAGAGTATATTTTCTAAAATCTGTATAAAAATACAAATTTTAAATGTGTTTTCTTATTATCATCACATACAAATATTCTTTGGCAAAATTTCCAATTCTTTTTTCGATTATTTACTTAGAAAAGATTTTGAATTAGCGCTATGATCTTTTTCCTATCGAATGAGACAAAATAAATAAGCAAACAAAAGGCGAAAAATTTTCTTATATGCGTCTGAACAAAAAAAAAACACCTTCTTTCGAATTGCAAAAACTCATCTAAAATAACAGATACTGAAGTCTCACAATGCATTATATTTGTAAGACATTTGTTGGCTACACAAAAATAAAGAATATGTCCTTCGAAGTGAAAACTAGTATAAACAAAGGGATCGCAAAGTAATTTGCAATAATTACTTTCGTTCCCCAACGTAGCAACACTCAAGATTCTATAACTTCTCCTTCTTGGATAAATTGTTGGATCGTTCCAACCAAAAGAAATTCGCGCCCAAAAACTGCAGTCAGTTAATTGAATTAGACACTATGTCCTTTGAAGTACTATCAATTTCCTCCAGTGTCACTTACAGAGTAAATCCTCGTTTAAAAAACCAGTAAAAGCACTATAAGTTTTGTTTCAAAAGGTTAACTTTATAAATATTGGAGCGGGAAAGGTAATTCAAATTCTAAAAATAGCTTCCTTTCATACGAAAATGGTGATAAAATGTTTCTTTAAGATTTTATGAAATTTTAAGTAACAAGTAAGAAGAATCGACTCCGCGTTATTTTATTTACAATTTAAATTATTAATTACTATGTGTAATTACTTCTTAAACGGAGTGAGAGCGAAATTATTTCGAAACGAATTAATTTATTCTGAGAGTTTTAAGAAGTGTGTTTGAAGTCTTAATTTAGTAACTCGCTTTGCCCTGAAATACTAAATGTAAAATTCTGAGATCTATTGGCTTCTTATTATTTTAAGCGTGAAAGATGCAATGAAAGTTTGTTCAGCAAATGAAATAAGAAATGTGTTCAGCAAATGAAATAAGAAATGCGAACCCTCCATCTCAAAAAGCTTTGGCATGAATAGGTTGACCATTTGTTTAGATAAAATGTTTAATATTTTTTATTTGCTTAGGGAAAAGAATAGATTCAGAAATTTCGGGATATTTTAAGAGTAAATTGAAATTTTTTCGGATTTATTTAAAGTGCTTACAACATTAACACTTGAAATAGCAATTATATCACCTTGAACACAGAGATTTATTATTCCGTCAATTAATTCTTTCCTTATTTAAGAATCGACTCATAAAATACGTTTTGTGTCGTCAGCAATCATCAACGGATTCAAAAAACGAAACTGTGTTACCCTCAAACACGGCTGCTCAAGTTTGGTTTTTACATCTCGCGTGAGAAGAATTAATGGTGTCTTAGGAGTCATCGGTATCATCCTCACCGCAGAGATCGCATGGGCTTGGCTTCAGCATACAGGTTCTGGGTACTGTTTCTCATGTTGGCTATAGGACTGAAGGACTGCGCGAATTGAATTCGAAATGTAGTGAATATTGCAAGCTACGGGTGATCGGAAATATACGGGATTTAAAAGTGTTATAAGTACTTAGACATGGAAAATATTTTTATCCCGAGCAAGTTTCATCTAGTTTCAAATAAAAAAAATAGCAGAAATTTAAATCAAAAAGCATGAAAACAAAGTAGAACCTCTCTCCTGCAGATATCGCAAGACACAAAAAATATTCATACACAATGTAAAATTATAAATAATATGTTAGAAAGTCAATAATAATAGTCAAGATTCTTATAAAATGACGAATATCACTCATGTGCAAGAACTACAAATGAAATTAGCAAAACCAATGGTTCAAATCTCAAAAGGAGAGTTAATGCCATCACCGTTTATATTTCGTCGGTATAGTAGTATGCGGATAACTAGTTTTAATACAATTATTTTAAATTGGTTTTTTCAATAACTTATTATAACCCAAAGTTGCGGTGTTGATGCTAACGACTTTGCTTAGCTAGATACCAGTGGTCTTTTAAGAGTTCTTTGTGAGCTTTCAGATGTTTCCTCAAACGATTCACTCACATTATACTACAACACGTCTTCATTGAAAGCATTCGAAGTGCTCATTTCTGCACCTCTAGCACAATACTTCGGCAGCTTTTGTTAGAAGAATATTCCGCGATTCCGTTAAATACATTAATAGTGTTTTTAATATGATTACAGTAACTGTGTTGTTTTAATGGAAGAAATATAATGAAGGCGGATTTAATAGAATTAGTTAGAAGGTTAGAAATAGCTAGAAAATTCCAATAGCACAGGGCATTCAAGAAAATCTGTTAACTGCATTTTCTATTAAATTATCATGTGTCAAGGCTCATATCGGCATCCCCGGAAATGAGACAACTGACGATATTGCTAAACGTGCAACAACAGAAGAAATGCTAAACGTGCTACAACAGAAGAAAATACAATTAATCTACAAAGCACCCAGAAGCTTTCTCAAAAAGAAATTGTTAGAAATTTCAAAAAACAGATAGCAGCATAATTGCAAATATAGTAGGCAAATACTAGCAGACATATTTACAAAATCATTCCAAAAATTCGCAACAATCCTACTTTTTGGCATTGCGATGAAATTCTTTTCACAAAAGGACATGGGCCCACTCATCTAAACCGATTCCGTCTGCCATCAGAGGACAAATGTAGATGTGGCGAGCAAGGAAGTTTCATTCACTACGTCTCAGAATGCCCACTGACCAGCTCTTCCCATCTCAAGAATCCTCCTATAATTTCTTGTATTACTGTGTTGCTGATTATCATTGTTGTATTTTTGTGTAATTATTTTTCAATCGCGACGGGGTGTTACGACATTCCCACATGGCGCTGGCGCAGTGTGAAATCTTTTCAGATTGCTATTTTAACCCCATGTCAGTTGCGAGTAAAATGAAACTGTAGAGTGGTGAACCAATCGCCGCCTTCTGCATCGCTAATTAAATGTTAAGTTTTATTACTCGTCTTGCATCTCAATTCAAATTAGAAAATCAACAATTAGATTTTACACTAACGCATAGCTCTTACGATGCGCTACAGTATCCACTAATATTTTGGCAGGGGAGGATGGATATCATTTTGCTCTGTTCCATCAATTTATCGTTGATATGTGGTTTAAAAGTGGCCTTATTTTCTCTTTGGCATGGCGCTCGATAAACTGCGGGATTCAAAAAGCGGTCTCACGGGATGGCTTTTAGAGGCCAATTTGAGTGCCCTTGCTGATCCAAAGGTTAAACCAAAGATCATGATCTCTTGTTGTAAAGCACTTCGCTCTAAGTTGGAAAATAAAGATAAACGGATGTTTCATGTTATTGATGTTGCCTACACAACTATTTTAGACTTGGTGAGGAATACAGAGTACAAGCCTCTTGGGAATGATCAAGACTCGTATACAATGTTGGAAATGTTTGGGGAAGCATATCCCACATCATGGAACTTGGAAGAAGCAGAATCGCAGAAGTTCGCCGTAGAGGTACTGAAAAGGAAACTGTCAGATACACTAAAGGATATAACCAACTTTGAGGATATAAAAGATGATATTTCGAAAAAGATGCCGAGTGTATTGGATGAAGGCATGAAGTAACAAAGATGAGCAACTTTTATGGCCTTATGGCGTCTGCCATTTATTCTATATGTCGACAACGAGCTTACACTCGGTCTTCTGCTGATAATCTAACACAGGAATTATCAACTTCCCATGGCTTCTCTATTGTACTATCCAACACAGGTGTAACATCATATTGGGCCTCTCTAGGAAAGACATACAAAATGGAAATAATCAAACATTTTATGGATTGAATGCTTCCAACTTCGCCAACAGCATTCGACTAACCAATATGGTCAACTTTTCGAAGACACGAGGTCTTATCATGTATTATCAAGTTCGGGATGCTCTATCAACTTACCCAACATTCGATTGGTCCTTGGTCTGGGCGTAAGCAAAGCAGGATTTTGAGAATTATCAGAAGGCACGTAACCTTGTCCGTGATAAAGATTATTTGGGATAAAATCCAGATATCGGTATCGCTGCAGCTGCATATTATCCCAATCTTGAGTATGTTAGTCTCCGTCTTAATGAGACAGTAGGTGGACAACGTTCACTTGCTCATTTAGTCACCAAAGTAACCTAAATGGTTAATAAAGTCAGATGGGATAAATTGGTCAGGGACTTTCGTGACAAGATTGAAAGTGTTGTGATAAGTGATGAGCAACGAAAATTGGCTGCTGAACGTATGCATCATTTTGGGAAGATACTGCAAAGCCTTTCCCTCCTGATGGTCCTCCTGGGGATCTGGTAGTGGATCATCACATGGTCATAGTCGACGAAGTGGAAAAGACCCGGACGATTCTGATGATGGTGCTTTACCACCCAGAGGACTCAGACGTAGTTTAAAACGGCTCAAACCATTAACCACTCCAGTCGACTCGGAGGATCAGATGGATACGGATCTTGAAGTTCAGGAGTATACTCAGGAAGATCGGTTAATCGCCCAATTAGATGTTGTATCATTGTTTGAAGATGTGCAGGGGTCCCTGAAAAAAGCCATGGTTACAGAAGGAGGAGACCGATCAACATCAGAAACTGTGTGGTCTACACTCCAGGATAGTAGAGTGCCAGCTTTAGATATGCTAGCCATCGCCCAGATATTATTAAACGAAGGACGCATCCAGTTAATCACTACCTTAGAAGGAGGGTTACTGAAGTGGTGCTAGAAGAACGGACTAAATTATGACGATTTTATACCATCTCCAGATCCTGCTATAATTCCCCTACCAAGAACTCCAGAGCTCTCAGAATCAACTGACTTTGATACAGCAGAGACTGAAACTGGAGTTACTGTAACACCTCCAGGGAGCCCAATTGTGAGCGCTTACAATGTTATGCCTCCTTACAATGTTATGCCTCCTGATCATCTCCTTAAGACAGTTGCTCTTGGAGCTACTAGTGAAGAGGTTTTCCCATCTGCCACTGTTAAATCAACCACTCGGGGCGCCGCAGATATTGATGCCAGGAAAAGATTGCTTGGCGAGTTAGCCACAAAAATTCAAAACAGACCTGCGCCGGCTAAAGGATCAATGGATGCTGCGACTCAAGGTCTGTCTGTTGGAGAACAAGTGTGTTTTGCCGGTTGGTATCACAATGATGATATCACTGAAAATCATAAGCAGACTTTAATCTCCGACCTAGGTCCTGCGTTTTTCAGTGCTGATCTTCCGTTGGACTTTACATTTAAAAACGCGATACTGGTGTCTTACCCAAGTAAGGCTGATAAGAACACCATGGTCCTAATCGGATATAGTCGAATGAGGAGGTGGGAAAGAGCTATCAATGAAGATCTTGTACTGTTTTCGGATGAGAATCAATACATCACTGGGAAAGATGTATTCCGCTATGATCAACTCGGAAATGCAAATGCTATTTTAGCTTCGAAACTATACAAGAAGAAAATCTTGAGGATTTGATTTTGAGACTACAATCACAGAAATGGAAGAGTCCATTGGCACACTTGAGGCGAGTCTTCTGAAACTGATTACTTTAAACTGTAATCCTGAAATGAATGTATCTGTCGAAATTATTGATGCTAAATTTAAACTGCCTTCATTTTCTTTACCAAAGTTTTCTGGACAATATGTACAAATGGTTGTCATTTATGTCCCAGTTTGTAACCTTAATTGATAATAACAAGCAGCTATCCGATTCCCAGAAACTTAACTATTTACAGTCTTCCCTAACAAGAAATGCGAAACAGTTGCAAACGTTAGATGACTCGTATACTTCATTGTTTTAAGCACTACAAAAACGATATGAAAACAAGCGACTAATTGTTAATGGTCATGTAAATGAATTACTGAATGCTCACAAACTAAGAACTGAATCGGCCAAAGAATTACGAAATACGATAGATAATGCACTTGGTCATTTAAGAGCATTGAAATAATTAGGTTTAGAGCTTAACGAATTAAGTGAAGCAAAATTTTAATGAATATTATTTTACAACGTATTGATGATGACCCAAGAAGTCTTTGAAACTGTCTCTAACTTGCAACGATTTACCAAAATGGGACGATTTTTTTGAATTTTTTTTCAAAACGTAGCCAAGCAAGCCTAGAAAACAAACCGAACAACGCAGTATTCAAAATACAAAACCAAAATTAGAATGTTCCGCTAAAAAACAAAGTTTCGTTTTGCAAAATGATAAATATGTCTATTCTTTTTGTAAACAAAATCATTTAATCTATAAATGTCAAAAAATTTTCGGTTTGTCAGTTAACGAAAGATTAAATGAAGTGCGTAAATTACAGCTTTGTTTCAATTGTTTAAATAAACAGAGTGTCTGTACGTAACAAGTTGAAATACAAATGCAAATCATGTTCACGTAACCATCATACAGTTCTATACGGCGCTGACTTCAGCGGAAATGGAAGTAATAATAATAACAAAAATGCCGTTATTAACTTCGGTTCCTCTGCGATGTCAGCAAATCCTAGTTTTAATGATACGAGTAGCGATACATTCTTGATACTTTCTAATAACAGTTGTTTTTTCTCGGAATCGAAAGTTCCTACACTTTTACTTTCAACGGCGATGATTCATGTCAGAGGGGCAGATATTTGCGATCACTCTTTCAATACGATTCTCGACTCGGGGCAATTTATGTAGACATATATTAGATGCACAAGAAGACGATGATATTGTTGATCATAACTCTATTCTTGCTTTTAAACCAGAAAATATCATTTGCTAATTCATAATTGTTTGTATAGAGAATAATTTGTTTTTAGTTCCATCATACAGTTCTGCAGAGGAATAAAAAAAGTTATATTTTATGTGAAATAAATAAGATTGTATAAAATTCCATAAACAAATAATTTAATAAGAAATAAGAATAACTTACACACTTATTTACACTTACATTCATGTCTCACTTCCTCATTAAAAACCGAAACATTTTGTTTTACAAAATATTTACACTTACATTCATGTCTCACTTCCTCATTAAAAACTGAAACATTTTGTTTTACAAAATATCTTTATGGAGAAATAATATTTCAAGAAGATATTGTAATTAATTTATAAAAAAATAAGTAGTTATTGGGTGAAAGATACACTTCTATTTTGGTTCTGAATCATTTCATTTGATAGTATATATGAAATATTATTATTATTTTAAGTATACAATATTCTGGATTGCATGCAAATAAATACTTATTTTATAAATCGGAAGCATGTTTTGCACATACATAAAGCTGATCATACGTTATGAGCTTCAATGAATTTTTTTTAATTTTTTGAAAAGAAACACGATTTTTCTAGTAAAATGAAATGTGGTTTTGAAGATTAAGTTTTAAAATTTTGAATTCCAAAGAATCAGAAAACAGTGTAAAATTTTTAAAATGTTGTTATATAAAAACATTAGTTGTAGACGAAGAAGAAGATGATATTGTGGCTCAACTCCTCAATTGCTTTTAAACCGAAGAATATCACTTGCAAATTCATAATCGTTTGTATAGAAAACAATATGTATTTAACTCCATCTCGCGGTTCTGCATAGCAATAAAAATGTACATTTAAAGTGAAATAAAGGCTATATAAAGGTCCATGAAAATTAATACTAAAACAAGAACAATAAATTGATACAAGAAATTAGTATCTCAGCTGATTTTCAATTTATTTCTCTGATTTTTTTACATAATTTATTAAATAAAATTTTATATGCATAAAATATTTTATTTTTACTCAATTTATATTAAATATATAATTGTTATTGAATCCCGATTTAACAAATTGCTCCACACCAAAATTTTTATTTGTTGAATCGAGGTTGTGACAGGAGATGAATATAATAGAAAAACTTTCTGTGAAAACAAATCTTAAAGCAAAAACATTCTCTGCAAAATATGCATCAAAACCAGATGCGTTTTAGTGCTCTGAACTATGCTGAATTAAAAATATGCGACACAACAGAATTTAGCATTTTTAACCCTTTAAGTATGTGTTTTAGTAATATTTTTGTTCAATTAATTAGATTCTGTTTCAATAAATTCAAAAAATCAACAGATTATTAGTCAAGTTTAATGAAGTTGTGAAAATCTGCTATATAACTGCAAATTAAATTTAAGACAAAATGCAGATTTTTTGCTGTCTTAAAAAATCTGCAGTGTATATCTAGAGAAAAATATAATAACAAAATTTTATGCAGATTAAATTGAAGAAAAGATGCAGATTTTTCTCTCTCCAAAAAATCTGCATAATATTTAGAGAACAATATAATAAGAAAATTTTTTGCAGATTTTATGCAGATTTTCTGTCTTCAAAAAATCTGCAGAATATTTAGAGAAAAATATAATAAGAAAATTTTCTGCAGAATATTTAAAGAAAAATATAATAAAAAAATTTTCTGCAGATGAAATTGAAGAAAAAATGCAGATAATTTTTTCTGTCTTCAAAAAATCTGCAGATTTCTTTTAGCTGGGACACGTACAGAATGATGCAACGCTCTTTAGATTTCAGCATTTTACTGAGAAGCAAGGCTCTGTTCCATCAATTTATCGTTGGCATGTATGCCAAGATTGAATTAGAAAGGCTGTTGCATATACGACTAAATCAGAGGACGATGAGAGTGGAACAGTATGAACATTGAAGGGATGCGGTTATGAATGATGGAAATGTTGCCGACATCGGCCAGTTGATCATCTTGCCTTCCAGCATTACAGGGGATCCCAGATACATGCACGAGCGCACTCAAGATGCCATGACCTACGTGGAAAACTATGGTAGACCGGATCTGTTCGTCACATTTACATGTAATTTGAACAGGACAGAGATACAGAAAGAACTATTTGTCGGGCAAAAACCCCAGGGTCGTCATGACTTGATGACAAGAGTCTTTCATCAAAAACACAAAACACTCATGAATCCTATAGCAAAGATTAAAGAGAGTTAAGTGTCATATGCATACGATAGAGTGGCAGAAGCGAGGACTTCTTCATGCCACATTTTCATTTGGCTCAAAGACTCATTACATGTTCACAGAGTGGATGACTTCATTAGTGCAGAAATTCCTAATCCACAAGAAGACATAGATCTTTTAGGTAGATTCCTTATAGTTTTGCATTGTAACTAAGCAGATGGTGCACGGTCCATGCGGAAGCAGAAATCCGCGTTCTCCATGCATGAAGGATGGAATTTACACAAAGCGATAACCACGCCATTTTTTTGAAAGAAACACAAACGGGACAGGACGGATATCCACTATACCGCGTCGTAGATCCTCACAAGATGTGGGATTTACTGCAAACAACAATTATCGATGATCAGAAGTGTCTGTAGACAATACTTGGATTGTACCGTACTGCCCTTTGTTGACAAAAATTTTCAATGTGCATATCAACGTAGAATTTTGCATTTCTGTAAAGTCTATCAAGTACGTCTGTAAATACGTCAACAAAGGATCCGAAGAAATAAAGAAAACAAATAGGTCTTTAGGTATGTCAACAAGGGATCCGACATGGCTGTGTTTGAACTCACCCGTGAAGAAAATGAGCCAAATGAAATTCGTCAGTATGAAATGGGAAGATACATCAGCAGCAACGCAGTATGGAGAATACTCAACTTCCCGATTCAGGAGCGAGACCCCACTGTGATTCATCTAAGCGTCCACCTTGAAAATGGTCAGAGAGTCTATTTCAAGACAGAAAATGCTGCTCAACGTGCCCAAGCACCTCAGGAAACAACACTCACAACTTTCTTCAAACTTTGCACCCAAGATGAATTTGCACGCACCCTACTGTACAACCAAGTACCCAAGTTCTACACTTGGAACAATAGAAACAAGACATAGCAAAGGCGAAAGCAAGGACACTTGTACAAGAACAAGCAGGAATAAGATCCAGCGATGCTCTAGGGAAGGTGTACACTGTGCATCCGACTAACTCTGAATGCTTTCATCTACGAAACCTGCTGCATGAAGTACGAGGCCCTATGTCATTTATAGATTTGAGAACATTCGAAGGAAAGGTCTGTGAAACTTACAAATAGGCTTGGCAACTTACAGGACTTCTGAAGGACGATGAACACTGGAACAAAGGATTAGAAGAAGCTGCATCTTGATCGCCTAAGATTTTACGCAATCTGTTTGCCGTTTTGCTACAAACATGTTCGATGTCTTCTCTCGAACAGTTATGGATGGACCACAAGGAAAATCTGTCGAAAGATATACTGCACCAAGCACGTATTCAACACAAAAATATGTATCTGGACTATTGTAATGCCACCTTCAACATATCCTCTAATCGACATTGAGGCTAAAATTATATTGATGGGAAGATCAGACCTAAAAAGCTTTGGACTTCCACAACCCAATCGAAATCGTGATTCAGTCCTACCAAGTGAAGAACGTACCGAAAGAAATTATTACACAGATGCACTCATAAAAGACAGAGAAAAATGAGCCAAAAATGGTTCAAGATCAAAAGGAAGCATTTGACATGATTACAAAGCAGTTTTTGATAGGTGCGGTGGCAAATCTTTTTTGGATGCTCCTGGTGGTACGGGAAGACTTTTTTTTATCAATCTTCTTTTGGCTAAAGTGCGACAAAGAAACGAGATTGCCCTGGCCGTTGCTTCATCTGGCATTGCCGCAAAACTATTGACTGGAGAGAGAACAGCTTACTCGGCTTTCAGGTTACCCTTAAATCTAGCTAATACGGAGACTCCTGCATGTAACATTTCTAGTAATTCAGGGAAAGCAAAGATTCTAAAAGATTGTAAACTTATTGTCTGGGATGAATGTACTATGTCCCACAAAGCTGCGTTTGAAGCACTAGATGCTACGTTGAAAGACATCAGGCGTAAAAATAACAGAATGCGAGGCGTTACCATGGTGTTGGCCGGAGAGTTTTGACACACACTTTTAGTAACTCCCCGTGGAACTAGGGCGGATGAAATGCAGGCCTGTTTAAAATCTTCGTACCTATGGAATGGAATTCAGAAACTTGGACCAACAACAAATATGCCGAGTTTTTCTCAACGGTGATCCCTCTGCCCAGCCATTTGCAGATAACCTACTTCATCTAGGAAATGGTGTCATTACTCCGGATAATCAAGATGGATTCATAGCGTTGGAAAGAATTGGAAGGATAATCAAAACTCGGAAAGAGCTGAAAGAAAGTGTTTTCAAATGTGGGACAGCACTTTATTGACCACTCATGGCTGTGCCAAACAGCAATTCTTGCCCATAGAAACGAAGATGTCAGCATCATGAATAAGCAACTTTTACAAGAATTGCCTGGTAGTGCTCAAGTTTACAAATCTATTGACACTACATGCGATATTAATGAGGCTGTTAACTACCCAACAGAGTTTCTGAACACATTGGGGCCATTTGGAGTATCGTCACATATATTAGAGCTAAAGATTGGGGCATCAATAACGCTTCTCAGGAATCTTCATCCCCATACACTTTGCAATGGAACAAGACTCTGTATTAAGAAACTGATGCCAAATATCATTGAAGCCACATTCTGACTAGACATGCCGCGGGCGAGAATGTTTTCATTCCTAGAAACCCGATCATCCCTTCGGATTTCACATTCCTATTTAAACGCCTTCAGTCCCCTGTGCGTTTAAGTTTCGCAATGAGCATCAACAAAGCACAAGGACGATCCTTAAAAGTTGTAGGACTCGAACTTCTCAGCCCTGTTTCTCTCACGGTCAACTGTATGCAAGTTGTTCAAGAGTTGGAAAAATTGCTCCAAATGGAAGAACAGCGAACATTGTATATCCCGAAGCTCTTTTAAGAAAAGATACCATCGGTGCTGTGAATTCTTAAAAAAATATTTTTCTCTTTAAAATTTTTCAGAAGGAAGGAATGAGGCGGCATGCCGTGTCATGTTGGGTGGTGGTGGGACTCATTTTTAAAATTATTTTTTCCTCTTTAATGTATTCAGGTTCCTAGAACAGACATAATAATGATCATGTTACGGGAAACGCCGTGCGGGTACTGCCTAGTATTGAACTAAAATGAAGTGACTATCCAAGTGGAGTAATTATCGATGGATACTTCTCCAAGGCACTTGAACTCGTAGACAGCAATCTTGTGAGTTCCAAAATTTAGATTTATTTTTTATTTCTTTTCCGCAAAGAGCACGAAACATTGATATTCTAAATGTAATTGAAGAGTTAGAACTAACTGTAGATCTTAAAGCTAAAGTGTCCGAGTTATTTGATAAAATAATGAAAGATGCAAATTATGAAGAGAAATTTACGAAAGCTCGACTGAACATAATAAATACTGAACGGCACGAGAAAGAAAAAAGAAAGGATGATGATCATAGAGAATACCAATTAAAGGTATTAGAATTAGACACAAAAGCTCTTTAACTGCAGCTAAGAAATAAGAAACAAAACTTGTTGAAGTTAATGCCTCGCTATGATGTCGGTAGTGACATTAGTTTTTATCTGTCATTATTTGAGAGACAGATCAGTCGAACTGACATCCCAAAAGAAGATTGGGTAACTCATTTATTCCCATTGCTTCCGTTATAAATTGTTATTATTGTTGATCGAGAACCTGATCTGGAAGCTAATGAATATGACTATGTACGAAAATTGCTCTTGAAACGCTTTAAATTAAGACTTAAGATTCTGACAAAAATTTGTAAGTAACAAAAAAAGACTATACAGTGTGGAAAGATGATAATACAATACAAAGCCACTGAAGGGACTACGCTTTGAAGAGCCCATGTAAAATGGAGTGAAATTCAGGCCGTACAAGAGATGGAAAATGCAGGCTCTGGGAATTCCCAGACCCAGCTGTTACCATAGTGTATTCAGAGATTGATGAAGACTGACACATAACAGCTATTGCAATAAATTCTTTAGTTTTCATATCGGCTAGCTCTGCTGTGGAGAGTTCACCTATACTAACATATCACCACTGTCGGATTTTAGAAACAGAATTGACTTCAGACAGTTCCACTTGCGTCTTTCGAACAACAAAAGGAGACACATTGTCAACTTTTCCTTATTTTTGGAAACTCCAAAATATTTGCCGTGAGGAAAGATGTTAATACATTACGAGGCCACTGAAGGGACCACGCTTGGAAGAGCCCATATAAAGTGGAGTGAAATTCAGGCCCGATAGCGGTAACCATACTGTAATCGGTGATTTTTAACGGATTGGCAGCCAACGGATCAGCTGGTCTTGCTGTCCAGAGTTCCCGTCCCATTTCCATCCAACCGGTACGGGTACTGTAATGGTATTAGGCACGGACATGGGGCGGCGTTCTGTCCAGAGTTCCTAGCCTCTCCAATGCAAAAGGTATCCACCTTAATCACCTCTCACCTTCCAGACTACATCTCTAATCGACCCTCTCCAACTAATAGCATCGAGATTCCAGTGCAACTCATTTCCTCACATCCTCAGTCACCTCATTCTAGCACATTTCCAGCTCTCCATCCAATCTCAAGCCAAGTCCCAGACTCAAGCACTCCCCATCATTTTCCAGCATCAAAAGAGGTCTCCAAAAAATTCCCATCGACACTTCTTCTTCCAAGGGACCCCTCTCTTCAAAAAAGTGTCACTCAAAGCCTTTCAGAGGCCTTACCAGTAACAAAAGCAAGTATAACCCACATGAACTCAACTCGTAATAAGGGTCTATTGCTCTCTTTTCGTTCAGATAGAGATAGGGAGATCCTTCGGAAAGAAATTGAGGAAAACGTGTTATTTAAGGAAGAAATTCACTTCACAGCCCCTTCCAAAAAACATCCAAGCATCATATTATTTAATATTCCGACGTCCTGTGATGAATTGGCAATTCAATTGGGGTTAAAATCCTCTTTAAATATTAAACAAGATCTTATTAGTATAAGATTCAAATTTAGAGGTGAAGACCCACTGTCTCAAAACTGGGTTTTTGCATTACCACCAGAAATCCTTGAAATATCTCAACTTGGCAAAAGTATAATTGTCAACTGGCAGGTCTACCGAATCAATGAATTTCATCACTACAGAAGATGCAACTTCTGTCAATCGTTCGACCATACAACAAAAAACTATAAATTCAACATCCCAAGTTGCGCCCACTGTGCTGGCCACCACGCTTCCAACACTTGTACAAGCATCTACCTGGCATGCATTAACTGTTTCAATTACAATGTAAAAAATGGCACATCTTTCCCTATCGAGCATAGCTCACGAGACAAGTCTTGCAAGTGTTTGCAAGATGCAATAGAACGCTACAAATTAACAATAGACTATTCATAAAGAAATTTTTATAAATGGTGAATTTCTGTGTAACCCTTTTCGGGTCTTCTATGCAAACAATAATTCCTTTGGACAATAGACTATTCATATTTTGTATTGTTTCTTTCAGAATATGTCTAGTATGTACCAATCTGTCATCGTTATTTTCACAAATTTGATCTTTCTTATTATAATTGTATATTGCATTAATTATATGCTTTGTATCTTATCTTTTCTAACATTCACAATTGTAATTATACCCATTAGCACAATAACGACATCTCATTAGCAACCAACCCTGTGTCGATATTTTCAGCACCTTCAAATACAGCTCAGATTGAGCCTGGTCTTATTTTACAGGGTGCGTAGTGAGAAATTGCTGCAAAAATTAAGCACTTTTAAGGACTTTTTAAGCACCTTAGCCAAAAAAATTAAGCACCTTTGTACGTGCATGCATACGTCAACACACGTATTTTCTAAGCATATGACGATTTCTGTTTTATAATAATGCATAGTTTTTATTGAAAATTTAAAAATATATATTTTTTAAATTTTAATATTTATTTCTGTATTTGCACAACGTCTTCTATTGTAAAATAAAGGATGTATTTTTGATTTTACAAAAAAATTAAAAATGATAATGCAAATTGTCATTATCAAAAATTAAATCAACTTTTATAAGATTAACAATAAAAATCTGTTAACCTTTTCAACATTTTTTAAAATTAACAAATTACCAGTTAATTTGCCCCTTCGGGATAATTATTCCAGTATTTCAATATACAACACTACCCATTGTTGAAGTAAGAGGGAGCATGAAAAAAGTTCATTAATAGTCCAGTCAATGAAGGGTTTGAAAAAATTATATAGTTTTGAAAATTGATACACATGTTAGTGATGGTCTTCTGATGAACGTACAAAAGACCTTGGCCCTGAGTGATTTAATGAATTAAAGAGAGTAAAATTCCCTACAAAAATATGCTTTTATTTTACTTCTCGCTCTAATGGTTTCAGAGATAATGGGTCTCAAATTTTGCCACCATCTTGGATTTTATCCCCTTTTTCTCAGTTTTTCTGGAATATCTCGAAAATTATTTAGTTTTCAAATCACACGTGATGCAACAAATTAAAGAACGTAAAATTCCCTACAAAAGAGTGCTTTTATTTTTGTTCTAGTTTTAATAGTTGCCGAGATAACGGACTTCAAAGTTTGCTACCATCTTTGGATTTCATTCTCCCTTTTAAAGTTTTTCTTAAATATCTCGGAAACTATTAAAACTAAAAGAAAATTAAAAGCATGTATTTGTAGGGAATTTTACGATCATTAATTTCTTGTATTACATGTAATTGACAATTGAATAGTTTTTGAGAAATTCAAAAAAAGACAAAAAAAGGGGGATGAAATTGAAGATGGCGGCAAACTTTGAGATCCATTATCTCTGAAACTATTATAGGTAGAAGAATAATAAATGCATGTATTCGTAGAGAATTTCACGCTTTAATTTGTTAAACCAATTGTAATTTTAAAACTGAATAGTTTTCGATGTATTAAAGAAAAACTTTAAAGAAGGGGGGGATGAAATCCAAGATGGCGGCGCGAGCCGCACCCCCAGGACCGGGGACTTTTAGTATGTTCAACAGAAGCCCTCACAAACATGTGTACCAATTTTCAAAATTATAAGATTTAATGTTTTTTTTTCACAACCGTTCGCTGAATGTACTATCAAATAAGATTTTGTTACAAATCCATTCACTTTGAGACAAGTTCTCAAAAACTATTAAAACTAGAAGAAAAATAAAAGCATGCATATGTAGGTAATTGTACGCTCTTTAATTTTTTAAAGCAAATATAGGATTTGAAAATTGAATAGTTTTCGAGATATTCAAGAAAAATTAAAAAAGGGGGATGAAATCCAAGGTGGCAGCAAACTTTGAGACCCATTATCTCAGAAACTATACAAGCTAAAAGAAAAATATAAGCATATATTCATAAGGAATTTCAAGCTCTTTAATTTGTTAAATCAATTGTAATTTGAAAACTGAAGAGTTTTCGAGATATTCAAGAAATACTGAAGAAGGGGGTCGAAATCCAATACGGTGGGGCGAGCTCCCCCCCCCCAGAACCTTTTAGTATGATCATTAGGAGAGTCCCTCACGAACATGTGTACCAATTTTCAAAATATGATTTAATGTTTTTTTCATCCCCATTTTGGGCCTCCGTTGACTAGACTGTAAGCATTATCTTAACATGTTTTGACACCCCTGGATCTATCTCATCAAAGATTCCTTCCCTTTCGTCGGTTTTCCTTCTAGATACATACGGTAAACAAAGCTTTATGACTATGCTTTCGACATCGTATTCAAGGTCTGGGAAAACAAAACAAAAAAGGTTTTCTTTGCACTTCTCGAGAAAATTAAGCACTTTTTAAGGACCGTTTTTTCAAAATTAAGCACTTTTAAGGTGCTTAAAAATGTTTTTCAAATTTAAGCACTTTTTAAGCACTTTTCATGACGCTACGCACCCTGTTTTACTAAGTGGTGATGGGTTGCCCACCGCACATTTATAAGGCAGCAACAAAATACAAACATGTATCAAATATACTCTCACTGTAATTTCTGTTACTTGAATGACATCCCATCTAAATTGTAATGTTATCAGCAAAGAATTTCATATTCTTGAGAGTCTATCTAGCAGTACTGTGTAATAAATTTTTCCTTAGGGTATAAATACTTCAATTAAATAAGTTAAATTACTCAAGTCTCAATAACCATTCTATGTTTCTGACACATAGCTTTGTATATATCTTTTGTAAATATTTTAGTCATGTTTAATATTGCTAACGTATAAATCTATCCATTATTTCCAATATAATCAAGTGTTAAACTAATTTCTCAATCTTTTTATGTAATTTCTTTTCTATATTTGCTTCTCTGTTTATTTTTAAATTCAAATTTCATGTTAAATCATATCCTGAACGGGTCTCAAATCTGTGGGAGGCCCGCAACTAATCCCATCTATGTACAACGTCTGTCAAAACCTATTTCCTTATGTCAAAATATACATGTATTATTTTCGGCTATTTTCATAATAAAGTTGTTCGGGGGACGGTTTTCTGGTGCGGGGCCTCGTTGGCGCCGTTGGGAGGGGTTGGTTAACCTCTTTTTCTATGAGTAGCCATCCAAACTGCTACAAGGGGTCGCAAGATCCCAAAAGCAGGGCTGTCCGCAGCGTCAATGTCCAGAGTTCCCCTCTACTACCATATGAAACAAAGAGGATTTTTAAACAGAATTCACTTCAACGACACTTCCACTTACGACTTTTGAACAAGAAAGTAAATTTCCCTTATTTTTCGAAACTCGATTAATAACAAACACACCAAAATATTTGCACTGTGGAAAGATATTAATACATTACGAAGCCTCTGGAAGGACCATACTTTAAAGTGTCCAGGTAAATTGAGTGAAATTCATGCCCGATGGCATCGTCTACCACTGAGCCGTAAAAGAAATGGCAGCCTCCGTATCTAGAAATTCCCAATCTCACCCCAGTGTATTCCATGGTTGATGACGGAATGGCAGCACCGGCTCTCGGAATTCCCAGCCTCAGCTGTCAGATTGTGTATTCAGCGATTGATGAAGGAATGACACCCAACGGCTCTGGAAATTCCCAGCCTCAGCAGCGGTAACCATAGCGTATTGAGTGACTGATGAAGACCGACACTTACAGATATTGCAACAAATTCTTTTAGTTTTTGTAATAGCTGGCCTTGCTGTCGATTCACCTCTATTAACATATCACCAGTGCGGATTTTCGTAACAGAATTCACTTCAACAAAAGTTCCACTTACGTTTTTTGAACAAGAAAGGGAGACACTTTGTCAACTTTTCCTTATTTTTAGAAACTCTATTCATAACAAATCCAAAATATTTACCGTGTGGAAAGATGTTAATGCATACTGAAGGGACGCTTTCAAGAGCCCATGTAAATAGGAGTGAAATTCAGACCCGACAGCACCTTCTGCCACTGAGTCGTAGAAGAGATGGCAGCCACCGGCTCTGCGAATTTCCAGCAGGGTTGTCATATTGGCCTTTTTCAAAGTCCTAGGTCTTCGGAATTTTCCTTTGGCCTTAAATTCATGTTTTCTCTTTTCGTTAATGACTTTTGGAACTATTCTTAATAACTTATTTACTTAAATTAACTAATTCTAATTAATATTGAATATTTTTAATAAATTTTTGCTATTTCACTTTTCAAATGATATATAGAGAGCTGTCAAACGAAATAGCTCTTGAATAGAACAAGAATGTTTTAAATTTTTTTCACTTAAAATTTTAGTTTAATAATAGAGCATTGCACATATGCTAAATTTCAGAAATGATCAACATTATTACAATCTCATTTTTTATCCAGCAAAAATAATTCCAGTAATCTATAAAACTAATGGTCGAAGAATCAGCTCCATATCAATAATGATTAGGAATCGAATACTGTTCTTTCAACACTTTTCAGAATCTTTCAAACTTGTGTAAGGTTACATACCTTGCCTTCTAACAGAAGAAAATAATAACATGTTTTCAATATAAAAATAACATGAAGAAAAATAGGACCTCATACCATGACTAACACCCGTGATTAATAAGCACATACCAAGAAGTAACATCAAACAACGACGAAGACGACAAGTTTTCCCTGTGATTGAACGCAGTGGACAAAAGAGGGCAATTTTTCATTTAGTCATGTAGGTCGCATGACCTGCAGTCTCATTTTCCGGAAGAACTACTTCGTAAATGGAATCTGTCACCAAAGGCTTCAATTCAGAACCGCCCTGTCGCAATTTACCTCTTCTTCACGACTATGTTCCTTTGTTTTCTCATTTTTGCACCTAACTATTTATTCAGCACCATTTGCCGTATGTCCGTTTACTAAATTTTTAGTTCGAACTATCTTTTGAAAATATAGTGTGCTTTTTCGACACATTTAATATTTGTAATAGAACAACTACATTAGATAGCAGACAAAAAAAGTGTGAGAAAGGAATCGAAAAATTTAATTACTATTACCAGGAATATAGTTACAAATAAAATGGTGAAGGACAAATATAACTAAAATTTTTTAAAATTCTGCCCACGAAAGCAGAAAGTCTAGAAAAGTAGCAAGGAAGATCGTTTTGAAATGTACTTCGAACTGATCAATATCAAAGAAAGCTGAACAAACTTTACAGTCATTGTGAAACTAATGATAAATACTATGTGTTTAGATAGTATACACAGTACAGAATCACAATCTGTATAGAAAGAATCGAAATTCTACGACCCATGGCTTTCGAGAACAATGCATAAGAATTATTCCGTAAATTATAAAACATTTAAGATTCGTCTACTAACAAATTCAATTCTTCATGTTTCCACACAGAAACTGGTTTTAAAAGGGTAAAAGAACTGAATTATCTGTTTATTAATGGATAAGTTGTCAATTATAATTGTATTTTAATGAATAAGTTATCAATTATAATTGTCCTTTTATGGAATGCATCAGATTGTGAATTCAATATACTTCATCTAAAATGGGAAGACGATGTTTTTAAGACCTCCAGATTTGAAATAGACTGACTGTTCTCCGAGAAGTGCGATCACTCACAAGTTTCGTTTTATGCTCGAGTGATGCTAAGATTAGAATCATACGAGATACCATAGGTTTGAAACTAAGCACGATGTGTGAAATTGAAATGTTTCTGAAAGTTCCGTATATTTTGTAAATGTAAAATCACATATATTAATAAAGAATTTGGATCCCATGGTGAGGAAATGTTTTTATCTTTACTGAAGTCGATCTATCCATTTTTTTAACAGTCAAGTTAAAACCTGACCTGAAGTGTTCCGCAAGTTCTGTGCATTTTTTGAAGAAAGATTGCATATTTTAGTACCGTATTTGGATCCTGTAGCGATGGGATATTTTCATCTTTTTACAATATTTTAGAATTAGCTGCTGCCTAATAACAGCTTCCTTCGGCGATAACAGCTGTCGAACCACATTGAAAAGTTCCTCTCGGAATAAAAGAGAAACTGAAACATGAATTGATTAAAATTTAAACAGCCAGATGTAATACAAAAAGTTGACGAGCCAGTTGAATTCGTTAAAATTTATTGTTAGGAAAAATGATGGAACTCTTAAGAATTTGTTTAGACTCATTAATATTGTATTATTTTATTTTGATGTAAATGATATTTTGAGGAAACATTTATCATTTTATCAACATTCGAGGAAATTGCTAAAGTGAAATATGCTAAAATTTTTCAGATGGACTGTATGATAAAAAGAATAAAAGAATGATATAGAGAAAATAGAAAACATTTTAAAAGTGAAAACATCTCAAAAGAATTTAGAAAGACATCTGGACCCGATAACTTAACATTTCAAAAATGTATCCCCTACGTACCACAGAGAACCCAGGTTTAGAAAATTCATTAAAAATGGAAAAGACAAGGTTTCAGTAGCCAAACATGAAAGATTTAAAATTCATTCTACCATCCTTATGTAAAAACCAGTTTTTGTAATATTTTAACCCCAACAAACCCAGCAACGCTTTCGGTAGATAGAAATCCAGGAGCGGTATTCCTAAAAAAAACTTTGCTAGTTGCTAATGTTTCCAGTGCTCTAAACGAGACCTAGAAAAACTATGCTCAAATTGAAAAAGAAACTTAAGCTTTTGTCTTTACATTCGAAACATTTCATCAGAATCTTTTTAAAATCCTTTAATGAAGAAATGGAATAAAAAACTTAAAGAATCGATATGCAAAAGTCGCTCGATAAATCTGCAGTTAGAATACAAAAAATGAGAATTCGTTTAAAAGTTTCAATTTGGTTTTCAAATCGGGCAAGATATACTCTTAACAGATGCTTTGCCACCATCGTATCTTGAAGATACAAATCATTTTATCGAAGGAGAAACAAAGCTTGTGTAGAGTTGTTTATCGTAGAAAATATCCGATGTCATCACCTAAAATTAAAAAAATTTAAACCCTCAACAAGACAAACTCATCTAAAACGCAAAGGTTGGCTACAAGAGAAGTCGCTAACTGTGGAATTAGCTAAACTATATTTTAACTTCCAAGAATTATCAACAACAGCTTATGGGTAATTTTCAAAAGTTCCCGAATAGCTGTTCCTATTAGACTCTGAAGAGATATGTTGCAGATAATCCATTAATATCATTTAAGAGATAATGAATTTAAAAATGGGTCGAGAAAAATTTTAGATTGACGTGGGATGGCGAAATTGTAGAATTTGTTTAAAATTTGCATGCATTTCGTTTTGCATGTTTGAGTTTTCGTAATTCAACTAAGTCAAATGCAAAAGAACCCCCAATACAAAAGGAAATACTTATTGGTTCTTGAGATCTTTCTTTTCAGGGTCCACGCTGTTTAAGTGTTAAATACATTAGAATTTGGAATTTAAAAGAAATTTGAAACTTAAAATGGTTGTTAAGACGCATTTTTGCAAGATTTGGTGCCCCTAAATTGTATATTCTGACAATAGTGTATGATAGTTACAGATTTAAGAGGTTTACAAAGACTTGTCAGTAAACCAGTAAGCATCAAAATGAAAAAAAAAATGATAAAACTTTGTAACTCACATGAACCTTAACACGGTATACGCGTCAACGAACATGCAAGTACAATACAGAACAAATTGAATTCAATTCAAAGGAATGCAAAATAAATAAATATCAGTAAACCAGTAAGGATCAAAATGAAAAAATGATAAACTTTGTAACTCGCATGAACCTTAACACGGTATACACGTCAACGAACATGCAAGTACAGCACAGAACAAATTGAATTAAATTCAAAAGAATGTAATAATATAAATAAATAAAGAGAGAACTTATGCA
>BGPR01013661.1:0-13931 GCA_013235015.1 Araneus ventricosus | reverse complement strand
TCGTTGTTGTGTGTGCGTCAATAAATGTTATTTGTGTTAAAAAGCTGCCTAGTTACATAACGCCTCAACACGTAAACAATACAGCAATAACAAATAAATAAAGAGAGAACCTATGCACTTTAGAAAACAGTAAGGATACCAATCGTAGAAATACAGGAGTCATCAAACAAGAGAAAAATGCAGAAAACGAAATTTTAAAAAAACCAGGAATTTCCCCACAATATGAGAAAGAAATCTTGCAGAAAGTTCAGTAAATACTATGGAACTTCAATTATTTTCTCAAGAATAAAAAGAAAAATCATTTCCGTAGTTTCTACGGAATATTCTCTTCCAAGTCAAACTTTAAAAAACTGTCACTAATGTTCAGTTTTCTCATTGTTTTGAAATGACTGAATACTTGTTCAAGAGTTCGCTCGCAAACCAAACGAAAACACCAAATCACTCAGAATCCATAGTTCTCCATGATCCATGTTTCGCAGCTCACCACGACACTTTTGACACTATTTACTTAAATAAGATTTCACAGCATTTATATCCGAATAGTCATCGACATAGCTCTCGTATACAGCTTGAAATGTTCATCAGGTTATCATTGAAAGAAAAGACCTAATACAATCAATGTTGTTTACACACAAGTTCAAAATCGATACTTTTCCAAGTCATAGTATATCGTTGTCCTATTGCTATCCGATCCTTCCGAACTCCTGAAATACATCCGTCAATTACTTCGCGATGAAGAACATGAAAAATGTTGCTGCTCTATCATACCAGAACAGCGAAATGAATGCTAAGAATCATGGGATAGCAACGATTTACAGCCAATGAAATCAATCTGGTCGTGCAATCCGCTTCCTGTCTCATAACCAATGGTTCACTTTTTGAGAAAAAAAACAGGTGTTCTGGAATCTTTTTTCTCAGTATTCGTACAGAATATACGAATGATCTTTAAAAAGAATAATTGATATGGTTACGTTTATCTGTTACCATTAAAAAGGATTTATGCTAATATTAACAAAATATGTTCGTTTCTTTTCTGCTGAAGGGAAATAAATTTAGTTTTGATTTTAATTCTTTTTAGAATAGTAATTGCTGATGACACACGACTTATTAAATTAGATATTCTTCGCATCGTAATACAAACGATATTAAATAATTTTTCAATTAATATCGCGATTATAATAATAATTACAGAACACACAATAATCCTTAAGATTCTCCTCATGCGGACTTTTGCCCAATTGCCTAAATTTAATGAGGCAGTTCAATGCTAATAGGTTCCCCACCCATAAAATAGGCAATTGTCTAGAGGCTCCGCAACTTAAGGGCCTCAAGATATTTTTTGAGGTATTTTCAAGGTAGTTAAATTTTGTGCTTTCATTTGATTAACTATAGTCGTGTACTCCTGCTTGTTGAAATTAACACCAAGGAACGCTTAAATTTCAGAGCATTATTCATAGGTGGTTTTTTTTTTTTTTACATTTCCTCAATTCACTTACAGATTTTTGTGTGTGTGCGCAGTTGGTTGATTGAATCACAATTCAATACCTTGGCTAACTTTGATTTAGAATATTTAGACTGAATTTAAAAAATGTTTTATAACTTTTTTTACCACTTTGTTTAAAATAACTTTTACATTTTTATGTGGTATTGTATATATTATGTGGTATTGTATATACATTATATGTATTTTTCTCTTGCCTTTCTACCTTTCTCTATGCCTTTCTCACGACTTACTGAAACCAACTCACTTTAATACGATCTGCAATTAAATGTTTTATTATTTCAATTTGGCACAATATTAGTTATTTCAAAAATGATTATGCATAAATTAAATTAAAATTAATTAAAAATATTTGGTTTTGGAGGTTGGGAAGGTGAAGGGGGAGCGAACCTTACATTGTATGAGGGACCCTACAGGTCTTGGTGAGTTGGAAGGTGACTGAATCTTAGAAGCTATTATTTCTGCCCAGGGCTGTCTTTTAAATTTCAATAAGGGCCGTCTTTAAAAATTCAGTCTCCATCTTTTGGTGGACCGTAACTAGGAGTGTCGATGACCCAACGAAAATGCCTACCTAATAAAATAATTGAGGAAAAAATTTAACTTTTTTTCTGATTAACGAGTTACAATTTTGTAAATCAGCAATTTTCAAAATAAGATTTTGCAAGCCAACTTCCACCAACTTTAATCATATACATACATGATTAATTCTCACGGTTACATTACATAAAAAGGATTTCTTCAATTCTCTTCTAAAAATATCTATTAAATACAACAATATACTTATTATTTAAAGTAAAATAGTAAGTCATATATAAACACATTCAACTTTAACTTTTTAAAAATTATTTAATTGAAAGAAAAATATGCATTTAAATTTACAGTATAAGATATGCGTGTTTATGAAACATTTGAAAAACATTTTGCCTCGTTACTAGCCCTAATCGTATTTTTAACATACTAAAATTAAGAAAAGGGCATATATTAAAGAGAAGGTACCATATTTTGTTTTGTTTAATGTATTAAATAAAAGTCTCTAGCCGAGATTAGATGCAGATGTCTTCATTTGTCTTACCTCGATACCGTAAGCTACACGACGATATATTCATTTACTTTTGTTTAAATTATTTATTTATTTGACTGATGCTTATTTAATAAACATATATGTTACGGCCAATGTAAATAATCGGTAACTATGCATAATAAACACAGAAAAACTCCGGTTATAATAACTGATTACCCACATTTACCATAACATATAAAGAGTGGCGGTGAATCGAGTGGTCTAAATATATGTAATAATCTCACTTAATCTTGCTTTAAATTCTAATATTATATATTTTAAAGTCTTAATGTATTCCAAAATCACTTTTCTTGAACTCCAGTTTCGTTTTATTTCCCGCTCTGGAGGTATATTAAATCTCGCGTTTTGGCATATTTATCACTAAAAGAATATTCTAATTACTTCCACGCGACTACACAAATCGCGAAATCAGCGACTTATTGCCGCCATACTTTTCCCTAAAACACTTACGTAATTTACTAAAAATAGCTATTATTCCCTTCACTTTGATCACGTGTGTATATGTTATATCCCTACGTGAGAAAATTCAGGGATCTTCTGTTCTCTTTTTACCTGAAAACTTCAGCTGAGATGTACGTATGACCGCCACTCTCCAAAAAAATGACTGAAATATTTGGATAATAAAAGAAAATTAGTTAATCACTCGGTTCGTTAATGACTACAACCACGAAAACATTATATATATATACTAGCAGAACGCGCACGGCGTTGCCCGTGGAATCAGGACTTCAAAAACATGAAAAAAAAATCGCCCACAATGACACGAAAAAGTTTTGAAACAAAATCAAAACAAAAGATACACATTGATTTTCCCGCGATAATGACATGTAGAAAAGCAGTACAGAGTACGTTATTCCAAAACAATAATAAAAAAAAAATTGCAACGTGAAAATCTTTAATATACAGCAATGGTGTATCTAAGTTATGCTGATGCAATACAGTCTCAAACCACAGTACCGTGACGTTTCAAGGTCACGACAGTACCCCCTTCGTCACCCCCCTGGAGCTTGCGTGAAAAGCTATGGCACATTTTACGCAGATGGTAAAGAAACTCTTTTAGCTCATCACGAAAAAAATTCTCTCATAATTCAGCGAATTACGTTAGAAGTTCAAAGCCAACTTATCACCCATGTCAGAATCGTCCAGCACTGCTTAATTTACGACTAAACCCTTGCGTCCAACGAAATGATTTCAAATTATTCCTAGCAAAACATGCTAAAAATTGAGGAGAGAATAATTTCAACAGATGGCGCTAGCCGTAGCCAGGGAGAAACTCACCGTTCCGGAGAAAGAACTTCATTCGAAAAGAATTTTTTTAACCCTTTAAGAAAAAAAATTATTAAAAACGAACGGACAAAGATATTTTAACCGTTCTTGTTTTAAATGAGAGATAAATACCTCTGTTGTTACCATAAAAAAACTGAAAATCATAGGTTTATTAGAACGTTGGATGCGAGGGAAAAAACATTGACAGTTAAAAATATAAGGAGAAAGTGACAATTTTTAAAAAAATTCTCAAAATTCAGTAAATTACGTTAGAAATTCAAAACTAACTTCATTAGAACGGAAATCGCATGCTCTTTCCGATGGTGTATATATTTTTATCGTAAATTTATTCGTAACTATTCTATTGAGATATTAGTGCGAAAAATCAACCAAAACAACACAAAACATTAAATAAAAAAAATTCTAGATTAAAATTTAAAATTTCGGCTTCGAGGTGCATTCAGTCACCATTACGACTACCTGTGTGCCAAATTTCATGGCTGTAAGTGCGATAGATTCGTCTGGACATCGCAGACAAACACACACACACACACGCACGCACGCACACAAACATTGCCTTTTATAAGTATAGATGTATTGTCCCTGTAACTAGGAATTATTAAAAAAAAACAATAGTGTGCGTAAAAGCTAGCTAATTTTGTAACTAAATTTTGTTGTCTACCCTCTATACTCCGGGATACTTTTAAATTTTTAATAAATTTTTTGCCAACCAATCGCCACCACTGCATATAAACTAGTTGTTGGAAAAGCTTTCATGTCATTTAGTATACACGATAATGAGCCTTGGATTCTAACCCCGGACAACTTGATTACCTGTATCAGTAACTTTGTCCATTCAGCCATCGAGATCTTTCTTGAAATATACAGCATGATATAAGTTTAAAATCTTCGAATTTCCAGTCTTTGCTTTTTGTACCCGAGACTTGTGTAATGTAAGCGGGATGACATTTTCTGAAATCGGTTGTCTTTCTCAGACGCTTTACCATCAGGCAGAAGCCGATAAACAAAGTAGTATATATCTCCACTTTTATTTAACTTAACTTGTTTCAAGTTTGTGGAGATGAAATTTTGTACAGTTGAGAGTTCTTGATGATAATACCCTATTGTAGCTTTTTCAGAATTTAATTATCAGGTAATCGATTAATTTAATTAAACTTCCATTCCATACGAATGGCTTCATTTGGTAGTGAATTAGGAAACAAATTGATTTCAAGATCCCATACTATTTATAATAATGAGATTTGAATGAAACTAAAAAGTACAAATTAAATTTTAAAAATCCACTATTTAGTATATTAATAAAAGTGTGTTTTTAAAAAACCGTTTTTATTCAGCTTTGGGCCGTGGTGGCCTAGTGGTAAAATCTCGGCTTCCGGGCCAGAGGGATCCACGCTCGAAACTCGATTGGGCCTGGTGCACGTTAAGCTGCGTTCCTACGGCCTGTCCTTCCACGAGTTGCGTTATTCCCCATCGTCGAAACAGGAAGAATCGATGTGGTTCGAGGGCTTGGAAGTGCATCTGCTGTTTCCCACGTTATGGCGGTAAATAGCTCGCACTTCAAAGGAAGGGGGGAGTGGCCAGACCTCGTCAGTGCATCCGTTCACTCGAGCGCTGTGGAGATATTTGCAAAGCCACGCGCTATTGGAACAGCGCGACTGTTCGAATTCCAGCGACTACAGTCCACAAGTGCGAACTTTGAGGTTTGGCCAAGCCACTCGCCGTCGGAACAAGGCTTTAAATCTGATGTCGTGGTTCAAACCTCCTCCCGTTGCTGTGGTAAGGAGTTTTGAGGAGAGAGGTACCAACTCAGGTATCGTTTTTTTCATTTTGACCGCGGCTCAAAATGAAGCGGTCTGCCCCAAAGCGAGGCCGTGCGTGAAAGACTTGCGCAAATCGTCTGTTTGTTTTCTTTTTGCGCACGGCCCCGCCCAAAGAGCCTTCGCGTTTCTTCAACTCGGGCGTTAATAAAACTAAACTTGATTCAGCTTATTTTACACGCAAAAGTAATTGAACTTAAATGTAAAGATAGTGTCGTAATCCAGCTCTAGGTCGTCTATGATAGGCGCATGCCAGCTTTATCCTATAGTATAACCGTTCGTTACATATTCAGATAAAATGCGTTATTACGTTTGTTATGTGACTGCAATGTCGCTTGAATCAGTTCCATCCATCTAACATCGAAACTTAAAATCACTGTTTGTAGAAATTATAGTTAAATGCAAATTTTATATCCTAAGGTTCTTTTATTTGTTTATTTTCTGGGTGGTTCTTGATATAAGAAAGTCCACAAATTTCAAGCCACTAGATTTTCCAAACTTGTCTGGAACGCTAGCTGGAAGGTGACAATAGTGAAAACTTCACACACACACAACCAAAAAAAAGAAAAGAAACTAACAAATAAAATAAGAAACGAACGAATTCCGAAATAGTTTAAATAATTCATTTTTATTTTTTTCAAAGCAGAAATAAGCTTTAAAAAATATTGTTGGCGCCAACGTGTTAACATTCCACATGCAACCACCAAATAGTTTTTTTCTTCTTTTTAACTCTCGCAGCTGTTACTTCCGGGGTTAATTCTCTTGTTTTTGTGTGTTCTACCCTCGTATCCCATTGTTTCAAGATCCAATAAGCAAAATATACTCTAAAACATATTGGCCTTTTTAAGGCCAAATTAGGGAAATTTGGCCCTTTTTCAAAGCCCTTGGCCTTAGGAATTTTCATTTGGCCTTTTTGGTTTTGTTTTCTATAATGACTTCTAGAACAATATTTAATTACTTATTCTATTGTTTTTAATAAATTTTCTATATTACACATTTCAAATTATATATAATGAGCAGTCAAACGAAATAGCTCCTGAATAGAACAAGGATGTTTTAAAATTCTTTCACTTCAATTTTAGTTTAATAACAGAGCATTGAACATATGCCTGTCAAGTGGGGTTTGTTTTCATGAAGGATAGCCTTTTTTACAAATAGTAAATGACGTTTTCAATCAATTTGTCAAATTTAGCCTTTTTTGGCCTTATTTTTAAGAAGTTTTGACCTTATTTTGCTATTTTGATCTGGCAACCCTGCTGTAAAACTTTGATTATCCGTCACTTTCCGAACCAGTGGTGGATAACCGAATAGATGGATAACCAAAATCTCTTAATACATATGTGCAGTAGCGCGATTTCACTGCTGGCGGGGGACGAAAATAAAAATAAAATCCCTCAAAAGCGAATAATACCTGCATATTGTTTAGCAACGAATTCGGAAACCCTCTGTGATTTTGCGCATGCGCCGGCCGGAGTTACTTTCATAAAAATAGGGGGAAAGTGAAGAATGGAAGGGTGGTGTTTCCTTTTTACTGAGCTTGATCCAACAAAGAACTCCGGTAATATGCTCATATGACTCATTGCCTGACACCCCTTTCCGGTGTAAAATTGTCCAAAAGTGGTAGTCTTGGAATCCGTTGCTGAACAGTATTGTATTTAATTTTACTAAACGTTCAATATAAACTTTATTATAAGAGTAGTAATAAACAGAAATATATTGTAAAATTACAAAACCTTGGTTACTTTTTAGACGATGACGGATAATAGAAACTGACGGTCAAACGAGTGATGATTAATTGAAGTTACACTATATTTTATAATTTTAAACGAAGGTCCTGTAAAGATTTGTTTATACGGTAAAATTCGATGAAAATGCATTCTTATATTTTTATAAATATAAATTGGACAAATAGTAGCTTAGTATAAATTGGACAAATAGTAATAGTTATAAATATAAATTGGGACAAATAGTAGCTATTGTAAGAATCTAATTTTAATCGGTTTGAAACAGGAATACATGATTAACGTGACCATTTAATTAATATTTTCCCCTCAAAACAGGCACTGATTTCTAGGTAATAGTATGTATACCAAAGAAAACTCCTACTTCTCCAGTTTTTATTTATTAATGAAAAGAACTGGAATGAACACGTGAAAATAAATAATTTACGTGATCTTTAGGGCCATAATTTTTTTTAATTTTTTGCCATATTTGAGAAGCATTGATACGGGACGTTTAAGTGCTAAGTAAATAAAACAGGAAAAATGTGGTAGGTAATGATTTATTTTTACTCATAAAAATCAATAAATTTTAAGCAACCTAATAAAATAAACACGTAGAATAATAAAAAAGATGCAAGGCTTTTCATTCATTCACGACCCACTCTGAATCAGCCTGCCAAAATTGGGTTAAGGCTTTAAATGGCCCGAAGAAGCAAGGCTTATCCTTTTTAGTCATATTTTAAAGTTGATTTTATTTTCACATAATTATAAAAATGGGCGGAAGTGATTTTAAAATTATAATGACAAATGAAAATTGCTTCAATTGTCCCCAGTGACAACCTGTTTCTTTCGTCCGACCATTGAGCTGACATAAGAGAAAATATTCTCTTCACATTTACATTGTGGGCTGGAGTGGCAATTAGGTATTCGCATAGTTTTATTAGACATTACTTCTCGTCAATAATCTTGGTATCTGCAAAAAACTTCGGGCATTTCTATTCCGTATTCAGTTTCATAGTTTAGGACGGGACAGTTGTTAATAATACGGGACCGAATAGCGAAATACGGTGACAGTCTTGTATATACGGGACGTATGGCAACCCTAGTGATTTTCTATTTTTCTGAAGAACAAATTTTTGCTTCAGTATATTTGTGTCGGATTTCAAATAAGAATGAAACTCTTGGCAGGATTTCTTAAAATTTACTTAAGAATTACGACTTGCATTTGTGTGTTTTTCACAACTTATTCGTAAGAGAAACGACCCTTTCTACGGGTGCATTAGTACCAGGCAGGCATAGAATACATTCAATAATTATAAGAACGTATGGTGCAAATTATTTATGTGAAAGTGTTTGAACGACTCCACCCAATGATTGACGGTTGAAACGTTCCTAGTGTTTCATTCTATCATTTTTGCGGTGTAATGTTAGAAATGAGGGCGAGCTTGAAGACTTCTGACCAACTCGAATATGGGTGAGGCGTATGCCCCGCCATTGCCTTTTTATTTATTTATTTTTACGTCTTACCATGAGTTGCTCTCTTAAATTTTGGTTTCCCGAAGGTAGGGATAACGTCAAATGCTATCTAAGGTATGGTCACGTTCGCATGTAAAATATGACAAAATCTAGGTTGGTGCATTTTCATTGGTCACAACTGTAAGTAAGAGTACAGAATACAAAAAAATAAAATTCTTTTAAACAATATTTTAAGTAAAAAATAATTAATCACACAATTCAGTCATAATAAAATTTCGTTATCCAAAAAAAAAACTATCCTTCTTAAGTGTAAAAAATTAAATAAATAAATTATATTATCTAATTATTATATATTTTAAAATAAAAAAGAAGAATCTTGTGATTTCAATATGCATCACGGCGCAGTTTAGGTTAAGGTCTTTTTCTTCCAGTAAATGCTTAAAATAACCAACTAAAAATTCGAACTGGACATGGTATAATTTTTGGAATAATTTAATTTTTTTAATGGAATAATTTTTTCCTGATATTTGCTAAACTTATGGATAAAAGAAAATTGGCAGTCAAACATTTCAAAATCAGATTAGTCAAACCTATCAATTTTTCACTAACATTTGACAATCACGAACAAAACCATTCAAGAAAATTGTCCGAAAAGAACGCATAACACTTTACAGTTAAAAATGATTCTAATGTAAAGAAAATCTGATTTAACTCTTTCTTCTCCGTGAAGAAAAGTATCCTAAAACTGAAATCGGCTTTGTGCTTTACCTCTCCCCAAACTTCTTTCATTCCAAAGGTGTCACAAAAATCTTCTTTCTGTGACAGAGCTCATTTTTATGGCAGCCGTGATTATCCGTTTCCATCGAAACACGGAAAGAAAATTTGATTTTTGTTTTGCTCTGCAATATTTTCGTTTAAAAAAAGCTTTTTATAAGTTTCAGACATTTTCTTGTCAAACAGCTTTGGAGTAATTTGCTTTTCTTGCGGTTGGAACACTAACGTACAAATTGGATTATTAGTGATAAATAAATTTTATTTCCTTTTGAATATTGTTACTTTTAAATATTATTAATATAATTTGTTTTTAAAGTTTTCTTAATGCATTAAAAGAAATTAGAAAGCATTTTTTCTCTTAAAAAAAGAAAGAAGAATGAGTTCATAACGCGAAATTCTGTGCCATGTACATAAATACATAATTTAAACGATTTATATCAATAATTTCAAATCGATATGCCTGTATAAAAATTAACTGCTAACTTTTACATGAAATTATGTAATGCCTGTGTAACTAGCTTCAAAATTAATCTTTAACAACAATCTTGTTTTATTTGAATATACAAATCTGTCAATGATTGTTTATTCCACTTTATTGTTTTATTACTAACAATTTTAAAAGAATTAAATATGCAGCTAAATCTGACGACATAATCTAACTATATATATAAAGCAGACTGCATGTCACTCGCGCTGTGTGCGCGAGTTACGTAAATAATTCTACAGTTTTCGTCCAATCTTTATGAAATTTCAATTGGTTTGGCACATGTGCTCTTCAAAACAAGGGAAAGATCATTGTCGACTTTTCAAAGCCCAAATGTTATAATTTCAGCTAATTAAAAACTAAGCAAAATCCAGGAGTTTTTCCGTTATATCTTCCGAATATATTTTAAAAATTCGCTTTTCAGTGACATTAATTTCAGTTCGTACAATTTTTTTTCTCTAACATGAATAACTTTTTAAAAATTAATTTTTTGCACAAATGCTAACATTAAACACATCACGAATACAGAAGAACAGTCCAGAATACATTAAAACAATTCTGGAAGAACAGTAAAAAAAACCTTAAAGCAGACGATTCGCAATTTACATCCGGAACAACTATCTATTTGGTTCAGTTATTCCATTTTAGCCGGAATTATTTTTCTTATCCAAGAATGAAAATAGATCATTGCGCTTATAATTTCCTGTCTCCCATAACGATTAGATACTAAAAAAGACGAGCATCGCATTTTTTCTTTATAAATTAAAAGAAATTGGAAAGCATTTTTCCCCCAGAAAAAAAAAACAAATAGAAAATGGGTTCAGTATGTACAGCTCTGTGCCATGTACATAAATATGTAAATTAAACGATTCTATTTATTAACCAGATATTCATATTCATCAGTAAACATTCCAAATCGATATATATGGAGAATCATTAACTGCTAACTTTTACGTGAAATTATACGATGCTAGTATGACTAGTTTATAAGTTAATTTTTAACAATAACCTAGCATTATTTGAATTATACAAATCTGGAAATAATTAACTGATCACTTTTTGAGCATATAACTTCCCATTTCCTGTGTTGCTGTGGCATCATGTCCTTTTTCCTCTTACAGATTACAGGATGGATTCTAAATTTAAACTGGTGCGGCGCACTTTATGTGAATCGCGCGAGCATGAATTAACTCCATTGAGATTTGTTTTCTTTTATTATTATTACTAGCAATAAGTGCACGGCGATGCCCGTGGAATCAGGACTTCAACAAAATTAAAAAAAAAATCGCCCACAATGACACGAAAAAGTTTTCAAAACAAAAGATACACATTATAGATTTTCCCGCTTATTTTTTCCGCAATAATAACATGTAGAAAAACAGTACAGAGTACATTAATCCAAAACAATATAAAAAAATTGTTGCCCGTGGAACCAGGACTTCATTAAAATGAAAAACTATTCTTAGAACATGACAAAAAGCTCCGAAGGTTATGACGTCACCTGACCCTTCATCCAATCAAATTGAAAGCTGCGTTCCGGTAGACTGTTGCACAGAGACTGTGGAGTCGGTCCCAGCGGTCGCAAATAATACTTCCAAAATTTTCACCGACATCTTCACTTGCGTTAACACGTCATTAGATGAAGATTGGTGCAATGCACCCCTATTACTTAAAGCATTCAACCAAAAATGCTCTCCCAGCCCTCCGTGATGCGACCCACGGCTGATGGCGGCCATCTCTCTTGAGCAGTACGTCGTTGTCAGAATAAAGAAACCTCTAATCATTAAAATTCAACGACGTAAATCTTTCGAACTTGCAATCTTCTTTCTTTATTGGCTATTCTGAACGCTAATGGTTTGCGTTCCAGACGGTTGAGGTCCCGTGACTTTGTTATTCAGCAGAACCTTGATGTCTTCTGTTGGTCCAAGAGACCTTCTCTCCAGGTTTCCTCACGCCCTTAATTGCTAACTATCAGGTTATCGTAATGACCGTATTAATAACAGACGCCTCATAATTTGGAGGCACTTGCATTTGAGATTAAATCCACCATATTGAACATCATCAAAATTCTACTCCGGAATTGTCAATGGATGCTACCATCGTTGAAATAAAATTGTGTCACCTGCCAATTAAGATCATCTCGGCATATGCGAGAGTCGGCATGACTGGCGGGTTCCCTGGTGGACCCTGGAAAACTTTAAGTCTGGCCCAAATGTCATCATTGCGGGCGATCTAAAATGCAGCCCATATTGCTCTGAATACGAACATCTTTCTACGGAAGGAAATTGTTTTAACTATTTACAAGCAAGGCAGTAACGGTAATAATGTTTCCCCACCCATATTAATCTGCATACTTGGGATACCGTTATTGGATTCCTCAAATCCTCAGCATTACCTTTCCACTCTCAAATTATGAAAATGACCTTAATTTTGACCACCTTCCAGTAATTTAACCCTTGATACTGGAAGTCTTCAGCCTATTCTCCAGAGTACCAACTGGGAGAACTTCGGCATATATTAAGTTTTTAAAAACCCTTCCCCCGCAAAATTACTAGCAATGATGATAATGCAGTTGGTTGTTTAAGCAAAATTTAAAGAGTCACTGCGGAGTCTCTACCAAAAAATTTAAAGATCCACCAGAGAAGCCTTATTGGCATTCGCGACAAAATTCACCTTCGCAACTATTTTCGAGCAAGTACGGCAAAGAACCAGAGACCCCTAATTTAGACGTGAATTTTATAGAATTAAAGACGAAATTGCTGAAGAGACTAAACAACACCTGCTTCTGGTAGTGCTGAACAAATAACGTCACTTACACTGTGATTCTCGTTCCCTCTGGAGGAGATCAAAGCGTTTCTGCAAGCCTTATTCCCCCCATCCCTCCACCTAGAGGTGAGACTGGCTATCCAGCATTCTTGCTCCCTATTGAGAAAGCAGAGGTTTGAAGTGGACAGAAAACAGTTTGAGCCAAATACTGACCCCATTTTTGACAACCCACTGTAATGGGGAAAGTTCATGAAGCAGTGGAGAGTTTTGGTGAATTCCCACATACACACTAATTCTGAGTTCGGTTACAGCGTTCAAAGTCTTGACTTACTAAAACACTGGAAACCGAATAGTCACTCAGGCTTTCACCCTAATCCCATGCTTAAAAAAATCTACTTCCCTTAAATTTATTCTCTACATTACATTCTTAATGAATGCCCTTAATGCAAAATTGTTACTTCCCCAAATGTTGGAAAACCGCTGTGGTGGTCCCCATCCCAAAACCAAATTGTCACTTCCTCAAAATTATCGTCCAATCTCATTGCTTAGTTGCTTGAGTAAAGCAGTAGCCTGAATCGGTATCAGACGTCTGAATTCAGTTCCTGATGATAATAATATTATTCGAAACAATTTGGCTTCCGTAAGAAATCCTCAACTAATCACCAGCTTTGTTCGGAGTGACAGAATTGATTCATGCCTGACAGTTCGAAACCACAGGTGCATCTTTTCTGGACATAGCCAAAGCCTGATAAAAATTCTAAGTACGGCTTATTGCTCAAGCTCATGCGACGAGTTCTCGGCTCACTAATCAAAATCTTCGCCGTACCTAACTTCGTAATTCTTTTCAGGCAATGAAATTCAATCACATTATCTCCTCCCCCCCATCCAATCCTTAGTGGCTGTGCTCTGCGGGTAGGTTACTTCCTCTCCAACGCTTTCAACACTCCATGTCAATGACATACCCAAGACCTGCAGTTGTCATTTAGCGATTTTCAAGGCAATACGTAACTGAACGAAGCATAAA
>BGPR01013660.1:29803-41153 GCA_013235015.1 Araneus ventricosus | reverse complement strand
CTATCAAGTAAATTTATGAACTACTAGTTCGTCCTATCAAGTAAATTTATGAACTACTAGTTCGTCCTATCAAGTAAATTTATGATCTACTAGTTCGTCCTATCAAGTAAATTTATGAACTACTAGTTCGTTCTATCAAGTAAGTTTATGATCAAGAATAACATTTCACACTTACAGAACTCCTGAATGCCGTTGGAGCCCACTTCCTGAGAATGACGCCACAGATCTCTGTCAGTCTCTCTTCATACTCTCCGGAATCATTTGTAACATAGAAAGAAATGGCTATGTCTGGCGAAGTCTGAAGAGGTCTCACAGCCGAGTTCCTTGCGCAGACTTCCGTATCCAAGACGATGTGATGAGGGAAGATGGGACGAGTGTAGTGTGAAACAGACTTCGATAAGAACTCTCGAAAATCGTATGCCTGAGAACAGAATGTTTCCCAAGTCGTATCAAGTAAAGTTATCTCGACACATACTGGAAGACTAGAACAGCTTGGATTTGTCAATCTTGGAGGAGGCGCTTCTTCTCGAGGGATTTCCGAGGCCGCAGATTCTGCAGATATCACAAAAAGAAAATTCAAAAATAAATCTAATAAAAAATGATGATAAACATAAATGAACGATTCCGAGCTTAAGGTACATTTAGTTATTTTTTTGGCACAATCTCTCTCTATATAAAACTCAACGTATGCATGTTTGTTCCAGCATCACTCCGAACGGCTAAAGGGATTTCGATGAAATTTGGCACACATGTTCTTTATTAACCCACTTGAAGTATAGGAGGGGTAAATAAGCCCTAACACAGTTTCTCAGGGTAGGGCGTTGCAAAGTCTCCAAAGTACATGTAATAAATAGGTCGAATTGACTCGCTTGGCGATTTTTTGATGAAATTTAGTACCAGATTTGGCGCCAAGAATATTTCGCTAAAGGTAGATTTATTCGTTACAAACAGTGTTGTTATACACAGGTTTAACTGTATTATTTTTGTTGATTTGAAATTTATTTTACGCAGAATGGCAAAAAAATTATAGTTGTTAAAATATTTAATAATTGAACAGCCTTTATTCCACGGATCTCCCACTTAATTTCAAGAGGCTACAGCTCCCAGCGAGGCGTTTTCTATCACGATCGCAGGGACAGTCTATTCGTTATTGCGGAATTGATTTAAGATAATCATGTTTTTGACATGAGCAACTTGATGTTGCATGCTCAAGAGTGGATTCCCCCAAAACTTATTTATTTTTGCACCTAATGGGGAAACTATGAGTGTAGTTTACAAACAAGTATTGCAATAATATTTTAGTTACATTTAATTCTCACTCTCTTTAATTATTTTTTTTCTCGAGAAAATTATTTTACCTTTCCTTCTGACAATCACAGCCAATGTCATGTTTTCATGTTTATATACTTTTAGTTTGCATATACCGTTTTATTTAAGCATTGTCATATCAAATGAAATAAAATTTTTGATTTTATAGTTTATGAATTATTTTATTAACTTTTAAATAGCATTCTATCAATGAAAATATTAACGAAATTCAACAATAATTATTAACATTTTTCTTTTCCTCTCCATCACAAGGTTTTAGTAAGAAAATATCCGACAACGCCGGGAAATCTGGTAGTTTTAGATAAACGTAACATAACAAGAAAAGGGTTTAGTAATTGTTAAAAGTCTGTTAATTTTCGCAAAAGAAATATTTTTAATAAAAGTTCAGTGCTACCATGTTTTACTGCTAAAAGGATTCAGATGCTACCATGTGTTCCTTTTAATCTGCGTTGAGAACTCATTCATTTTAATAAACCTATTATAACGAAAAACTTTACGAAATTCTGTTTAAAATCCCTTATAAAGATGTGAATAGTGCTTACATAAGCTCTCTGGTACATTTTTTTTATTTTCTCGTATACGAAATATACAAAAAGAAAGAATTGTAATCGTCAAAAAATTGGAACTCGAGATTTCGACGAATCTCCACGTTTTAGACCTCCTCGAGTCCGAAAAGCACAATTTTGGAATTATGTCTGTCTGTGAACACGATAACTCGGAAACTATTACAGCTAGAGTGATGAAATTTGGTATGTGATCTTTACACACAATTTGTAGGTTTCTATCAAATTTTGGACAAAATCCGTTTACGGGAAGTCTGTCTGTCCGCGGTCATGTGAACACTATAACTCAAAAACTTGAATAGCTAGATGGATAAAATTTGGTACACGGTTTTGTCGTCATGAATGTAGGTCCGTATAAAATGTTGGGCCAAATCCGTCAAAGGGTTGACTGTCTGTCAGTCTGTATAATTTACTTTTGAAAAGAATCCGATCTCCACGCGCATGTGTACTGTAAGTAATCTTCTGTGCGCGCGAAAGCTATGGAGCGAATAAGTCAGTTTGCCCTTGAGCCGGCAAGAGCGAAAAATCGGTACGCATCTCTTTGAATTTGATTCTTTACCTAGATATTTTTCAATCACTATAATGAAAAACCTTCCGATAGTCATTGGATTCTGGGTAACAGTAGGTTTGAATTTTTTTAGCCACTCGGCGGGAGGGGAAACAGCACCTTTCTGGGGAAGTATACGAGAAAGTTTAGGGGAGGCCACTCCCGCTGGTTAGTTATACATTAAAGCCACGTTTTGAAGCATCAAAGCTATTTTGGGATGGATTCGTAATTTTGAACCGTGGTCAAATGAAGAGGATGACACCTCGGCACTCCTCTCTCCAAACTTCAACGCCAGACACGCAGTAAAGCCGGTTATTCACTGGAAGTATAGCCATGCCATTTGTCCTAAGCCCGTTTTTTTCGCACCTATTTTAATCGGAAAATACAGGTACGCCATTCACTTGTATTTAACAGGGATGCGATTGGAAAAAACCCCCAAAAAGCTGAAAGTAGAAATCTGAAAATTTTACGTGTGAAATACGTTTGAATTAACTTAAGAATTTAAGCGCGATAAATTATTATATGTATATATGTGAGTGAGTAATTGTTTAATTACATGCAGGGCTAAAATAAGCAAATCAAAAAAATAAAGGACACTTAAAAATTACATATGCTAAAAAGGAATACCAAATTAACAATGAAATACTAATTATACTTACAACTGTTATTTAGTCAACTAATTTGTAACTAGAATAATATTAAAAAATGAAAAAAAAAAACATACTTTAAAAAATAAGATTTTAACTGTAGATGAAATTTTTTAAAATTTATGACAGTAAGCAATTAGTTACATTCTACTTGGTTTTCAACAAATTTTTCACTTTAAAATCCAGATTATTTTGAAAAAAAGAATAATTTTCATTCACAAGGCTCTTTTTTTCTTAGCATTTCTTGCAAAAGGAAGCGCGGATGTCTCTTAATTTTTTTAAGAACGCGGATTCCAAGATCATTGTAACTGAAAAAAAGGGAGAAAGATTTTTTTTCGGGGAAAAAGAAAAAGCGGAATTTTCTGTAAAAAAGCGGAAATTTTTCATTTCAAGAAAATAAAAAAAGCGGAAAAATCTCATCCCTGATATAAAAGGATGCTAACTCTGAACGAAGGTAGGGGAGCGATCTCTTTCCCTCTCTACAGCTGCTTGTCAATCAATCTACGTAAGACATTGTTCTTTTCTCTAACCTCTTTCAGGGTCCCTCTGAAGCGAGACTTTAAACTCCAGTGTTTACTCTCCGAATTCAGTCCAGACGGAATTCCAACCATCACAAGCCATTTGGCTGATTTCCATAGATTTTGATGACCTTTTCCTTCTCGCGTTCCAAAATATCCAGTTTATATGTGAAGCGAATGGCCGGCTTGAGATGTTTGACTCTCGACGTCACATTTTGAGGGCACAAGACCCCCCCCCCATACCTGGCGGATTTTCGGGTTTCGTACCTCGAACCAGCAGTCCCGAAGCCGAGACCTTGCCACCAGGCCATTGCGACCTCGCTCTCTGGTACACAGATAACCTTTGAATAGGTTTAGATTATGCTGCCACGTAATATAAATTTGTTATAGAATTAAGTAACCATATTTTCGTCATCCACAGATCTGGTAATAAATACATTTTCTATGTAACCAACGTCTAACTTCTGTCTCATATAAGAATAGGAAATTTTTTAATGCTTTTAAAGTTTTAAGATCTTACCATTTCCGATTTTTAGTTAGATTTTATTGACATCAGTGGAGAATTCTGGATTTGGGTCTGGAAGGGGCTGAGGTTATAAAAACTTTGTATCATCATGATGAATGTCAAACCTCATGGCTTATGGAAACCAAAACACTTTAACTTTACAGACTTGACTCACCTGACCATAAGAATCATAAAGAACACTACAATACTTTCGATAATTTAATAAACCAGCGGGAGTGGCCTCCCCTAAACTTTCTCGTATACTTTTCAAACATTTGTCATTTCCCTTCCCCCTGCGTTGATAAAAAGTTTGAACCAACTGTAACCCAGAATGCAATGACTATCAGAAGGTTTTTCATTGTTGATTATAGTGATAATAAAATATTGAGGTGAAGAATCATATTCAAAAAGATACGTATGTATTAAAACTTCGCAATATTTATTTTTTTTATCAAACTCGAGCAATGCCAGTTCCGCGTGCGGAGAAGAAAACAGGAGAATAGCTTGCGCATGCGCAGAGATTGTTTCCAGCACGCAAGTAAAACGAGACGACCTAAATGTTTGCTTCCTTACAAAATCTCGCCGCCAGAATTGGTTTTTGGCAAACTGCCAAGTTTTCGAAGTGTCTCTTCTTTGCACAGGCATTTCTACTATTGCGCATGCGTATGGAGTTGAACAAGTATGCGATTATACAGACCGACAGACAATCAACCCTTTGACGGATTTGGCCCAAAATTTTATACGGACCTACATTCATGACGATAAAACTGTGTACCAAATTTTATCCATCTGGCTTTTCAAGTTTTTGAGTTATAGCGTTCGCATGTTATCGAACATACAGACAGACAGACTTCCCGTTGACGGATTTTGTCCAAAATTTGATAGAAACCTACAAATTATGTTTAAAGACCACATACCAAATTTTATCCCCGTAGCTCTAATAGTTTGCGAGTTATCGTGTTCACAGACACACACACAGACAGACATAATTCCAAAATTGTGTTTTTCGGACTCAAGGAGGTCTAAAACGTGGAGATCCGTCAAAATCTCGAGTTCGAATTTTTTGGCGATCACAATACTTTCTCTTTGTATACTTCGTATACGAGAAAGTAAAAACACAGTGAAATAAGTAGCCAAAAAATGTTTTCGACCCTGTCAACGCTACAAGTACAAGTGGAATGGCTAGAAAAGTAGGAAACCTTTCGCGCCAGAAAGCAATGTCGTCATGCTTTTATTATTTTATTTTAAAGAAAGGGAAATTAAGAACAAACAGTTGTAGTGATTTTAAAGAGATCAAGAATTCTGGTTCAGCTCTGGGAGGGGCTGCAGCCCCATAGCCCCCCCCCGGATTCGCCACTGATTGACATAGTATATAAGAATCAGGAAAAGGTGTTTAAAAGCGAAAGTACGTGACATCGGAATGAATTATGCTATCTGTAACTTATCAGGATCCTTGGCAATTAAATACAAACTTTTCCCATTCATATTGCATGTTGAAACATTTATCTTAAAAATTTAAAATCCCAAACCATTATTTTTAAAATTGCACAATAAACTCGTTTGTCTGCTTTTGTGATCCATCATAAAACAATAAGTGATGAATTATTTCAAGATAATACGTGGGATAAAAGGTAATAAGTCAAAAAGTCGTATTTGAAAAGCATTAGAAAGATTAGAGAAAATAATTTTCCCAAAACGCAATATATCAATACTTTACAAGAAAAAGTCAAGACAACAGAAGGAAGTTAGGCTTCGGCGGAATAAAAATTTATAGCAAATAAGTTTCAAAGTCCGTTTCAAAAGCAGTTGCGATTGTATTTTCTCAACTTATTGCGCTCATGATGTAACTATTAAATGAATTTATTTTATGTTAAAATATTGAATAACGTCTTCATCTATTTTTACTTTCTCGCATACGAAGTATACAAAGAGAAAGTATTGTAGTCGTCAAAAAATTCCAACTCGAGATTTTGACGAATCTCCACGTTTAAGACATCCCCGAGTCCGAAAAACACAATTTTGGATTTATGTCTGTCTGTGAACACGATAACTCGAAAACTATCAGAGCTACGGGGATGAAATTTGGTATGTGATCTTTACACACAATTTGTAAGTTTCTGTCAAATTTTGGTGAAAATCCGTCTACGGGAAGTCCGTCTGTTTGTATGTCCGCGGTCATGTGAACACTGTAACTCAAAAACTTGAATAGCTAGATGGATAAAATTTGGTACACGGTTTTATCATCATGAATGTAGGTCCGTATCAAATTTTGGACCAAATTCGTCAACGGGTTGACTGACTATCGGTCTGTATAATTTACTTTTGAAAAGAATCTGTCATCTCCACGCGCATGCGTACTGAAAGCAATCTTCTGTGCACGCGAAAGCTATGGAGCGAATTACGCCAGTTTGTCCTTGACCCGCCAAGAGCGGAAAATCGGTGCGCATCTCTTTGAATTTGATTCTTTACCTAGATATTTTTCAATCACTATAATGAAAAACCTTCTGATGGTCATTGGATTCTGGGTAACAGTAGGTTCGAATTTTTTTAGCCACGCGGAAAAGGGGAAACGGCACCTATTTGGGGAAGTATACGAGAAAGTTTAAGAGAGAACACTCCCGCTGGTTTACATTTTCACGATGTGATATTTAAGGAGCAAAATTAAGCATTTGAATGCAATTTATGTGCGATGCTGTCTGAATATGTGCAAAAGAATTTGGAATAATCTCTATATAATATGAAGGTGCGTTGATTTGCCATATGAACTAAACTAAGAGTGAAGCACAATTTTTTTACAAACTAAACTACATAATCGCAGAAATTACGACAATTTTATTTCTATACATTTGCAGGATACTTATTTTCTTTTCATAAAAGCTGACATGATAATGTTTTGAAGTCCCCTTCTCTAAGAAAAAAGAATTGTGCTTTTATAATGTTAGTTAAATATTGTAAACTGCTTTCATGCCTTATTTGTATACTGTGTAACCAGATACATATTTGAAAAAAAAAATCTGTACAACTTTAAAAGCAACGTCAACTAAAATTGAATTTTAAACACACTCAATTCGGCGTGCATCACCGGTGGGTCACACTTGAATAATGGAAATTTCAGAACCGGCGTGAACAAGTTAAGAAACATTGCCTGATATTCCATCAAATTAAAATTATTTTGTTGTTGTTTTTGCTCTGAATATTTTTGTGCTTTGTGTTTTTGCTCTTTATCCTTTTTACTTTCTCGTATACGAAGTATACAAAGAGAAAGTATTTAATCGTCAAAAAATTCGAACTCGAGATTTTGACGAATCTCCACGTTTTAGACCTCCCTGAGTCCGAAAAACACAATTTTGGAATTATGTCTGTGTGTGTGTGTCTGTCTGTGAACACGAACACGATAACTCGAAAACTATTAGAGCTACGGGGATGAAATTTGGTATGTGGCCTTTAAACATAATGTGTAGGTTTCTATCAAATTTTGGACAAAATCCGTCAGCGGGAAGTCTGTCTGTCTGTATGTTCGAAGTCATTCGAATGCTATAACTCAAAAACTTGAAAAGCCAGATGGATAAAATTTGGTACACAGTTTTATCGTCATGAATGTAGGTCCGTATAAAATTTTGGGCCAAACCCGTCAACATGCTGACTGTCTGTCGGTCTGTATAATCGCATACTTGTGTAACTCCATACGCATGCGTAGTGGTAGAAATGCCTGTGCAAAGAAGGGACACTCCGAAAACTTGGCAGTTTGCCAAAAACCAATTCTGGCGGCGAGATTTTGTAAGGAAGCAAACATTTAGGGCGTCTCGTTTTACTGGCGTACTGGAAGCAATCGCTGCGCATGCGCAAGTTATCCTGTTTTCTTCTCCGCACGCAGAACTGCATTGCTAGAGTTTGATAAAAAAATAAATATTGCGAAGTTTTAATACATACGCATCTTTTTGAATATGATTATTCACCTCAATATTTTACTATCACTATAATTTACAATGAAAAACCTTCTGATAGTCATTGCATTCTGGGTTACAGTTGGTTCGAACTTTTTATCAACGCAGGGGGAAGGAAAATGACAAATGTTTGAAAAGTATACGAGAAAGCTTAGGGGAGGCCACTCCCGCTGGTTTGGAGTTATTGTTGTAAAAGATGATTTTTAAATTGTTCTGCTCACCCCTTGGGGTTCTTTGTAAATTATTTTTTAATGCAGTGGAAGGCCTTACACCCTCCTGGGTAGGCTGGACCGGGCGGTTTGTAAATAAATAAATTAATTAAAATTATTTTACTATCAGATTAATTGCAGAACTACAGAATGCAATATAACACGAATGCCGGCAAAAGGTTCGTCATGGGTGTTGCAGCTCTCAAAACCAGCATCTTCATTCATTGCACAATACATGCTAATTTCAAATGTAAAGAATTAATTGTTGATCCACTGCCATGAAGCACGAATTATGCATTAGAAAGGACCAGTGGCGAATCTAGGATTCGGGTCTGGGGAGGGGGGGGGGGGGGGGCCCCCAGACCTGAATCCTAGATCGCCACTGGTCCTTTCTAATGGCTAATTCGTGCTTCATGGCAGTGGCTCAACAATTAATTTTTTTACATTTGAAATTATTAGCATGTACACAGTAATGAATGAAGATGTTGGTTTTGAGGGTTGCAACACCCATGCCGAACCTTGTCGGCATTTCTCCGTAATATATTGCATTCTTGTATTTCTTCTGCAATTAATCTGATACTAAAATAATTTTTATTTATTTATTTACATACAACCCGCCTACCCAGCCGCCAACTCCAAGAGGGTGTAAGATTCCTTCCACTACGTTAAAAAATAATTTACAAAGACCTCAATGGGTGAGTTAAGAACACCTAAAATCATCTTTTACAAATAATAACTCCAAAAAAAGAATAAAGAGCAAAAACACAAATAGCGTAACATTTAAAAACACAAAAATATTAACCCTTTTGCGTTCATTGGTTTCGCACATTGAGCATTTTTTTCCTGAGCATGGGCGAAACGTGGCGTAAGTTTCCTTTCAGAACTTAAGATCCAGATATATAGGCCAACTTATATAAAAATTCCAGTTCAGTACCGTCAGTATGGCAATTTCGAGAGTTAAATTGCTTCTGATCGCTAAGAGAAACAAAATGATGGAGTTTCTTGCACAAATTGATATTTTTTTAAATTGAATCTTCGAAAGTAATATTCAATTTTATGAAGGTTGAATATCCTGAATACTCACGTATACTTATAAATTAAATACATAATTTAAATTGCATTTCAATGATAACTTATATGAGGAAAAATAGCCAGTTACCTTTCATTGGTTTCAATGTGAAACCCCATATTTCTTGAAAATAAAAAAAAACGCTAATTTTTTTCCCTTTACATATTTATGATCAGCTACATATCTAATACCCATTTTTGAAATAAATTAATAATTTTCAAAACGAAACATGCAGTGAACTTAAAAGGGTTAAGAGCAGAAACACACAAAAATAATTTTAATTTGGTGAAATATAAGGCAATGTTTATTAACTTGTTCACGCCGGTTCTGAAATTTCCATTATTCAAGTGTGACCCACCGGTGATGCACCCCGGATTGAGTGTGTTCGTTGCTTTTAAAGTTCTACAGAATTTTTTTTCAAAAATGTATCGTGTTACACAGTATACAAATAAGGCAAAAAAGCATAAAAGCAGTTTACAATATTTAACTAACATTACAAAAGCACAATTCGTTTTTCTTAGGGAAGGGGACTTCGAAACATTATCATATCAGCTTTTATAGAAAGAAAATAAGTATCCTGCAAATGTATAGAAATAAAATTGTCGTAATTTTTGCGATTATGTAGTTTAGTTTGTAAAAAAAAAATGTGTTTTACTCTTAGTTTAGTTCATATGGTAAATCAACGCACCTTCATATTTATTATATAGAGATTATTCCAAATTCTTTTGCACATATTCAGACAGCATCGCACATAAATTGTATCCAAATGTTTAATTTTGCTCCTTAAATATCACATCGTGAAAATGTAAACCAGCGGGAGTGTTCTCCACAAACTTTCTCGTATTTCCCTCAAAAGGTGCTCGTTTCCCCTTCCCACGTGGTTAAAAAATTCGAACCTTACTGTTACCCAGAATCCAAATGACTATTAGAAGGTGGTTTTTCTGCTATAGTGATTGAAAATATCTAGGTAAAGAATCAAATTCAAAGAGATGCGTACCGATTTTCCAAGGCTCTTGTTTGGCTCAAGGACAAGTTGAAGTAATTCGCTCCATAGTTGCGTGCACAGAAGATTGTTTCAATGTACGCAGTGCGTGGAGATGATTTGATCTTTCTTCTGCAATTATACAGACCATCATACAGTCAACCCCTTTGACGGATTTTGGCCCAAAATTCTATGCGACCTACACTCATGACGATAAAACCGTGTACCAAATTTTATCCATCTAGCTATGCTTTTTGAGTTATAGTGTCTACATGACCGCGGGACAGACAGACTTCGTTGATTTGGATTCTTGTCCAAAATTTGATAGAAAAACTACATATTTTGTTTAAAGACCATACCAAATTTCATCCTCGTAGATTCAATAGTTTTCGAGTTATCGTGTTCACAGACAAACAGACATAATCTCCAAAATTGTGTTTCTTTCGGACTCAGGGAGTAATTAAACGTGGAGATTCGTCAAAATCTCGAGTTCGAATTTTGACGATTACAATACTTTCTCTTTGTATACTTCATTATACGAGAAAGTAAAAAATGGATGAAGTTATTTAATATTTTAACATAAAATAAATTCATTTAATAGTTAGGTCATGAGCGCAATAAGTTCGAGAGAAAATACAATCACAACTGCTTTGAAACGAACTTGGAAACTTATTTGCTATAAATGTTTATTCCGCCGAAGCTTCCAACTTCCTTCTGTTGTCTTGACTTTTTCTTTGTAAAGCATTGATATATTGCGTTTTGGGGAAAATTATTTTCTCTAATCTTTCTAATGCTATTCAAATACGACTTTGACTTATTACCTTTATCCCACGTATTATCTGAAATAATCTATCACTTATTATTTTATGATGGATCGCAAAGCAGACAAATCAGAGTTTAGTGTGCAATTTTAAAATAATGATTTGGGATTTTAAATTTTAAGATAAATGTTTCAACATGCAATATGAATGTGGGAAAAGTTTGTATTTAATTGCCAAGGATCCTGACAAGAGCAATACGTAACTGAACGAAGCACG
>BGPR01013660.1:0-24145 GCA_013235015.1 Araneus ventricosus | reverse complement strand
CCAATCGATCAACGGGAACAGGTCTAAAATACAAACTCGATTGTCTTCTTTATACTACGAGGCAAAACATAAAACGTATCATATATTGAAAAAGTATACGAGAAGTCAAGGTGAGAACACTCTTTCTGAGGTTCTTTCCACTTGGATGATTGAATTAATTTTGAAAGAAGTGGTGCCTCTTAAATTAAAAATTACCTAAATTATCAAGGCATGATATTAACACGGCCTTCTGACTTCAGATATCATAAGTTAACTGAAAAAAAAGAAATAATTCGCGTGTAATCAAAAAGTAAAATACTTTCCTCTTGAATAGAAACGCATAATAAAATATTTGATTCGTGAATAATCCAAATAAATGTTGAATATGAAACTAGTTCTCTTATTGTTATTAATCATGTTATGAATTTTTTTATGTTATTGCAAAAGTTAATTAACTTAAGGAAAGATACCAGTTTCATACATATAAAACCATTTTTGAAAATGAAACTTCTTAACGTTTTCCACACACATTATTCTTAGAGACAAAAGTAGTTAAAATTTTTATCAATAACAATTATAAATATTTATTCAAAAAAAGTTATAATTTGTCTACAGTACGTCTTCCTTTTCTATAGCACTGCATCTATAATTAAATGAAAGAAAGGAGAATATGTAATGATATTTATATCAAACATCAACCAAGACAGCCATAGCTACAGTGACTCAAAAAAGTATTGGGGCACAAGAAACGCTCAAGCATTCATTTCGTAAATTTCTATTATTACATAAAAACAAAAGATAATTTTAATAGTTTTTGTATCTAAACACTCTGAGAAATCTATTACAACCATTACAATGAAATACAACTAATATAGAAATGAGCTATTTGAAATGGTTCGTCTGTAACTACGAAATTAAGGTAAAAAAAGTATTGGAGCATTCATGAAAACCAGCTGGATAAGAAGTCAATTCTGGCAGAATGTCTGATACAACTGCAAATAATATTGCAAACCTAGAAAACACTAGTTAAGAAGCAAAATGCAGGAGATACTACGTCAGTCCGTCATTTGCATAGTAGCATGGGTCGAAAAAAAATCAGAGATATCCAATGGCATCGGAGAACTTACCATTTGTCATTGGAAACGTGGAAGCTCCGAGAGAAAAATTGGTGAAATTGTAAATGTAAGTAAATCTACTGTACATAATATAATTTCGAAATACAAGAAGACAAAATCAGTTAGAAACAGAGCAAGAACAGGTCGCCCAAGGTGTTTCACTGAGCGTGAAGAAAGGTGGATTGTTAGAAAAGTTATTTGCAACCCTAAAACCAGTGCAGTCAAATTAACTTCAAAAGCCCAACAAAGTTTTAACGAGTCTGCTAAACCAGAAACGGTCTGGAATATCTTGAGAAAATACAATTCTCATGGCCGAGTAGCTAGAAGAAAACCATTCCTCAGTAAAGCACATCTAAGAGCTCGTTTAGAATTTGCTAAATCCTATATTAAAAAGCCTCCAGAGTTTTGGAATTCAATTTTATTTGTAGATGAAAGTAAGTACAATGTTAATGGAAGCGATGGAAAGCAAATGGTATGGCGAAAACCCAATAGTGAACTAGAAATGAAGAATCTGACTCCTTCTGTAAAACATGGTGGTGGTAGCCAGATGGTCTGGGGCTGTATGAGTGCCGTGGGTGTGGGGAATTTACATTTTATTGATGGAATGATGGACAAATATATGTATTTAGGCATTTTAAAACAAAATTTGAAACAGAGTGCTGAGAAAATGGGCATATTGCCACATTACAAACTCTATCAGGATAATGACCCAAAGCACAATGCTCATATCTGCAGACTCTGGGCTTTATATCACTGTCTCCAAGTAATTAGAACTCCTACACCGAGTCCGAACCTCAATCCCATTGAGAATATTTGGAGCCATTTGAATAACAGAATTCGTAAATTTAAAATTTCCAGCAAAAATGAACTTAGAGAAAAACTCATGTCTGAATGGGATAAAATAGAAGGAAATGTTTGTGCAAATCTTGTGAAATCCATGCCTGAACGACTGAATGAAATCATAAAATGTAAAGGAGGATCAACACATTATTAATAAATAATGTTTGAGTGACATAGAACAATTTTGCTTGCGTGCCCCAAAACTTCTTTGACCATTAATTTCAGTTATGCAACAAGAAATGTTCATTCCAGTATTACTGTAACAATATTGTAAATTAATTTTCATGTTTTTGGATTTTATTTAGTCTACAGATATGACATGTACAAAAAGCATTTGGTTGAAATAAAAAAAAATGATTTATTCTTTCACAAAATGTTTGATAGCTTATTCTGCCCCAATACTTTTTTGAGTCACTGTAAACAGCAAAGGCATCGTTTCGATCATTTCTAGAAAAGAAAATTCTCGGTTGCAGAATCGGAAATTATATTTTAGCACAAATATTGCCAATTGTTTCGTTTGAATGTAAACATTAATTGGTAAATTAAGCATTAACATTTTCCAAACACATTATTATGTTAAAAATCCACGCAAACATAAATCATGATAAGATGGAATAACAATTTTAAATCATTGCAGGTTTGGACTATATTTTAATGCTAAAACACTTCAAATTTGCTCCATTCTATGTAATAATGTACAGATAATTGTAATTTTATGAAATACCGAAAAAAGTACTTAAATATCTAAGTAACGAAAGAATGTTCAGTTACCTGCTTTTGTGTGTGAAAGAAATGCAACAGCAAATAGGAACAGAATACTCGATATTACAAAATTGCCTCTCATCCCTTCGATGTAGTATTCAGCACTTCGGACGACATCGTTACAGATGTCATCGCTCGGCTTGCCGACCTACTCTGGAGAGGGGTCTGCGGGAGTTCAAGGGGAATCCGGCACCGCCTGTCAAAGTAAAATGTCTCAAAATGTTGTTGACACATAATAACAGAGGTTTACAAAAGATTTGTAACAAACATTAAGCAATCATATTTGTGCAGTTATAAAAGGTTTTTTGCAACATCAGGAATATAACTGTAACTGCATGCATGATTATTAACGACTAGAATTGCCTCTTCATTCGAGAGATTTCCCGACAAATTTGACGTGTTTACATAGATATATATGCGAGAGAAATGTTTAACATTGGTTGAAAACAAATAAAATAAACATACGTTTTATGACAGAAAAGATTTTTTTTACTTGCATATTATTTTTACATATTTCTTTATTCAAAAAACTTCTTGATAAACAACATTCCGTGTGAATTATTTTTCGTTGTTTAACAATTTTATTATAATTAACTAACTATGAAATTCTCAACTTGTCAAACTTAAGTCAAAAGTTAAAATTTCAAAGGAATTCTTTTTCGAAATTCTAATCAAAACAAAGCACCTCTCTGCTTGTCAAACGTTGCCGAAAAATATTATCAAATTATATCATCACAATTGCAACAAATAATGAGATGCATCGTGGCGTCGAAACTATATCACGCGCATGATATACCACTGATGTGATTTACTACTTTCTAATAAAGAACGGAAATTGTTTTGAAATATATGATTAATATAATTAAAATTTCTCGGGAACTATTGAACATAGCGAGATAAATTTTATATCAATCGATAGTAAATTTATTTCACTATTTTAGAGCTATTAAATCTGAAATTAGATCAACAATCACTTTTTTAAATTTAAAATTACTGAAATTTAGGTGCTGTAACAATGAAATAATGCTGTTTAACGTCTCGCAGTGCTATGACACGAATTTTATTGTTGGTGACGTCAGAGCGTTACCGAGAGACAGATCTAGGCTATTATATTAGTAACTAGAAAATCACACGTCATGGCAAATTGCCTCATCATTCGAGAAATTTCCCTTCAAATTGGATGTGTTTAAATAGATATATATGCGAGAGAAATGTTTAACATTGATTGAAAACAAATAAAATAAACATATGCTTTATGACAGGAAATATTTTTTTATTTACATATTTCTTGATTCAAAAAACGCGTCCAAACTATATCATTCGCATGATATACCACTTACGCGATTTACTACTTTCTATTAAAAAACGGAAATTAATTTGAAATATATTATTAATATAATTTAAAATTTCTCGTGGACTCTTGATCATAGCGAGATAATTTTTTTATTATTTTTACTCGTATCGGCTATTATTTTATTTTATGAAATTTAGACAATCTGGAAATTTTTTTCAATATCAGTGCGGTACATTTCATTTCCTGAGATTTATGTTCAGAATTCTTCATTTTCTATTATTGCTTGTCGTTCAGTCAGACAATTCTTACTGCACCGACATTTAGCTAATTATTCCAAATAATTAATTATTATTATTATTAAATTCGCTAATTAATACTTAATTACCTTTAATTAAATATAAAGTTAATTATTATCTGTTATTTTGAAGTACCTAAATTAGAAAAACTTTGCTTGCCCCCTCCATGTTTTCATTTCCCGTTTCTGTGATACATACTTTGGCTGAAATATCGTAGTTTTCCTGCTGACCTTCAATCCACCTCTTAAGCAGTAGGAAAAAATACCAGAAACGATTTTCTTTACAGTCTGTGGATAACCGATCGAAAATAGACACAACCATGTCTGAAATACTAAATTATTCTACATCGAATTATTGAATATTTAAACACTTTCCATCATGCTGCGAACGTTTCAGACAATTTGACAATGTATCCATCACTCGCAACAATGAGATAATGGAAATTCACTCATACGGTGGTGCTGGATTAACTTCCCTTTGAAGGCTCATAGGAAAGTTCTTTTCCTCAGAGCACTAGTGTTAAAAAAATAGACAAAGTTGATTGTTAAAAAGGAAAGATTAGCGAAAATATACATGTCTCTTTTGATTCATTTTTTCGGACTTTCGTCCTTATTTAAATATATATCCTTCTTTTTACACCAATAGCATTTAATTGTTTGAGCTTTGTCGAAATTATAAAAATTTCCTTATCTCTGACATATATGTTACGGCGGCTTAATCAAGTGAATAAAATCAACTTAATAAAAAATGAAAAAAATTATAAAAATACATGAAAACATTTAAAAAAAATTTTAAAATACTAAAAAACAAAATAAAAACTACAAAAAAATTTTTAATGAAAAATCAATAAAAGAATTATTAAGTTTTTAGTTAGTGTATCCCTCACTAGATGGAGGAAGGTGAGCACACCTATATACAAATTTGACTTTTGTAACGGCGTTCTTTCTTTTCTTCCATTCCACATCTTAAGCAAGAGGTAAGAAATTTTAAGCCCTTCTTTTCATTCTTTGTTTAAAAAACTGTTTTGAATTTCTTTGTGGATAAATGTTTTTCTTTCCAATTTATTCCGGAGTGGGTTCAGGCCTTAGAGGAAAATTCTTATTAAATTTAGACCTTAAAGTCTTTTTCCTCTACAGAAAACCTATTCTGGTTTTGAATCTGCGTGGAAGAATGGCCTCTGATGACGTCATCCACCAGATTCTTATTCCTCATCATTTGTTTGTTATTATTTTTGCATTTTTAACTCTTTCACAATTAAAACTTCCCTTAATTCGCATTTAATCAAGTGAATTTATTTTCGTTTCCGTAAAGTGATGCTTCTCCATATCTATCACCGATAAAAGAAAGTGTTTGTGCGCTTGGGTATATGCGGTATCCAGAAGAATCTATAGCACTTACAGCCGAACAGGTAGTTGCAATGGTAACTCAATGAAGCTAGAAACTCGAATTTTAAAATTTAAAATATTAAATTTTTTATTTAATGTTTTATGTTGCTTTAGGTGATGCTTCGCACGTATTTTCCCGTAGTATTGTTCCTGCTTCGTAGGAAAAAAATCAATGAACCATCGGATAGAACTAACAATAGTCGTTCTAATGAAATTTGTTTTGAACGTCTAACGCAATGTACTGAATTTTGAAAAACTTTTTAAAATATAGTCAGTTTTCCCGAAAACCTTAAGAATTAAAACTTATATTCCTGCATCTGACATTTTAATTTCATCATCTTTTTCAAATTTTTAAGATAATGGGAACATTTCTCCCTAATTGGCCTCCAAAAATGGTCGAAATACCTTTTCTTATTGTTTTTTAATTAATTGTTTTCCAAATGTTCAAATATTTTCTTAACAAGAACTTTCTTTCTTCAGCTATTTATATTATTCCCACTTTTCTGTTAAAAAGAAAAGTGGGAATAATATAAATAGCTCGACTATTACATATCTTACTTAACTTACATACTTAACTTAGCACGTCACATATCTTTACAATCTCGCGGACTGCGATAAGTTGATTGCTTTACCAGTAAGGCTGGAAAAAATAATTTTATTTTCTGAAAATAATTTCTGCGCAATTTAATTTCTAATAGAATCGTTTGCAGCAAACTTTCTAATTTCATCCCTGGGTTTTTTTTTTTTAACACGTATTAATTTTTATCAGTCTGTTTCGATTTTTATCGTCTGCAATTCCGCACGCGATATCAATGTCGAGAAGAAAAATAAATTGCAAAATAAATACTATTTTTTGCTTTGATTTCGTTTTCGTAACTTTATTTCTCTTTGTGTTATTTTGATTTTGATTACGCTGATATTCATTTATCACGACACGGTACTGCAAATGCGCTATAGACCAGGATATACATTTTGTGATATTTATGCTAAAAATCTACCCCTTTTGTTAGACGGTTTAAAAAAAATCATTGTGCATGCATATGTTAGCTTTAAAGCGTATAATTCAGTTATTTCATAGAATCACTAGGTATTTAACTAGGTAATTCATGAAATACTTGGCTATTCTATGAAATAACGGATTTAACTTACTAGGTAATTTATGAAATATGTAGTTATTCTATGAAATAACGGATTTAACTTACTAGGCAATTCATGAAGCACCTAGTTATTCTATGAATAATATATTATAATGGTAATATATTATAATATATTACCATAGAATAACTAGGTATTTCATGAATTACCTAGTGAGTTAAACGGATTTAACTTACTAGGTAATTTATGAAATATCTAGTTATTCTATGAAATAATGGATTTCACGCTTTAACTGTAACATATAGGTATATTCTTAAAATTACCTTTATGCAAAAATTATTACTAAAATTGATGTTCTTTATACTTTACTTTTTTAACTGTCCATTTTAATAATTCGAAAAAATTTAAACCAATTTTTATTCAAAGCAAGCAAAATGGATATTGATCCTTTTTCTTCCAAAGTACAAATTTATTATCTGCAAAAATAAGTCACATTTTTTAGGGATTCAATCACGGTTCCGTCTCTCAGACTTCAAGATAGCAGTGGATAAAGCGAGAACTAATCATTTTGTTACATCTAAGAACTATTATGTTGAAAAGTTTCTTCCTATTCTTATGAATCATACGGAATTTTCATTAGATACTCAAAGGCAATTTTTTTTTCGAATGAACTCTTTTTCCTTTTCAGAGGGGTGGGCCTGAAGTGAAAAAAAAGGAAGAAAGTAACATTTCAAATCAGGTATGCGGACCACATCCTGAATTCGAATCTTAATGATCTTGTGAAAGTTCACGCAGCATGCGTAACGAGTCATGATGATTTATGTTGGCTTCGCGGTACGATGACTAGCAGTGACACGCATTGCAATCCGTCGGCTGTACGTAAATCAAACAAAATTTGCACAGTAAAAGCGAATAATTTTCTTACGAAATACCTTCCATGGAGGTCATTCCCTTAAGAAAAGAACAAAACTTTAATGAATGATTTTAAACGCGTGTAATTCAGTTTTATGATTTAAAAAGTTCTTGAGAGTGGTTCTTTAAAACGTGAGAAGAAAGAACGCAACTCAGTAGGTACTGAAGTGATCGTAATTTATGTCACCAGCTACTGAAGACCAGCGGTTTAGTTTTGGTCCGTTAACGTTCCGTTCTTGGAGCAACACGAGGGCTATTTTGGAACGGACCACGTAATTTTGAACCTCGGTCAGATGACGAGGACGACACCTGAGCTAGCACCCCTTCTCCAAACTTCCGCACACCACACTAGCGGGAGGACCTTTGACCCCTACGTATGATTTAGCGTGCAACAGGCCAAATAAACGACGGATCTTCAGTGAATCGGGTTTCGAACCTGGAAACCTCCGGCCTCAAAGCCGAGATTCCTGCTAATAGGCTCCCCGCCCTCCCCCACCAATGGGAGGCAGATTGGTCATCGATGTCATATTCAGTGCACCTCAGGCCCACATATAGGGCGGATGTTTGGTGGAATTGGGTTTCGAACCTAGCTGAGACCTTGCCACCAGGCTATCGCTGTCCGCCGAAGTCCCGCAGAGCCCCGAGTTTGATGCTGACTCACTAAAAGCCGAGAAACTGGTATGAAATCGCAATATTTTTAGTTTAAATTTTTTTGGATCGAGGCCACGCCGTTTGAAAATTGAAGTAATTATTTTTGGAAAAATAGCAAAATCTTGAAAATAAAAATAAAACGTATACAATCGTTGTTTTTGATTCAGGTAAGAAAAAGTTTGAGAACCTCTAAACTTTCTCGTATACTTGCCCAAAAAGATGCTGTGGATAAAAAAAATTCGAACCTACTGTAACCCAGAATCCAATGACTATCAGATGGTTTTTGATTGTAGATTGTAGTAATTGTAAAATATTTAGGTAAAGAATCAAATTCAAAGAGATGCGTACCGATTAAAACGCATCTATCACACACTGCTAGTTCCACTCTTGCCACCTCAAGGACAAAGTGACGTAATCCTTTCGCGTGCACAGAGATTGCTACCAGTACGCATGCGCATGGAGAATCGGATTAGAAAAAATAATTATGCAATTTGAACGCCTTTTTTCAACCGATTGACACGAAAAATTGGACACAAATCTACAATAAAGGTAAGAAGGCCACATACCAAATTTATTTATCTAAGTAATTTTGTTCAGAAGTTATTGCGATTAAAAATATGCGATTATACAGAAAGACAGACAATCAACCCTTCTACGGATTTCATCCAAAATTTGGTACGGACCTACATTCATGATGATAAAACTGTGTACCAAATTTTATCCATCAAGCTATTCAAGTTTTTGAGTTATAGTGTTCACATGAACGCGGACAGACTTCCCGTAGACGGATTTTGTCCAAAATTTGATAGAAACCTATAAATTATGTCTAAAGACAACATACCAAATTTCATCCCAGTATCTCTAATAGTTTACGAGTTATCGTGTTCACAGACAGACAGACATAACTCCAAATTTGTGTTTTTCGGACTCAGGGAAGTCTAAAACGTGGAGATTCGTCAAAATCTCGAGCTCAAATTTTTTGACGATTACAATACTTTCTCTTTGTATACTTCGTATACGAGAAAGTAAAAAGAATGTATTTAATGGTATAGGAGAGGTAGGAAGTGAACATTCATAGAATTCCGGCCTATCCGGGTGTTTGTTTGTTTATCCGGCCTACCCTTCTGCCACATTAGGCCAGATGATTGAGAGTCTACTATCCCAATAGAGGAAGTCGAGAGGAGAAGATTCCTTATCTCTATTTTGTCAGGCGTTAAAAATGTATAACTTTTCTGCAATCACATTTCCCTTTTCCAATATTCCGTCTTCCTCGGACCGAATTTTAAAATGATGGAAACAAAAGAAACTGTTTATTGGGTTAAACTTAATAAACGTGATTAATGAAGGGTTCTAAAATTGCAGGTCCGAGCGTAATAGTCTAAGCCGAGGTTACGCATGAAATGTCAAGATCAGCCTGACCTTCGTGAGTTGCACTAATCACTCGGTGACTTTCAAAACCTAGAGGAATCATCCACAGTAAATGCATTTTGAAAATCCTTTTTTTTAACGTTCGATCATTATCGTGAATCATGTAATCATATGTATGAATGATTTGGTTTCTGAAAAGATGCAATTTTTGGGACAGATGCAAATTGATAAACAAAGGCCATCCCAGTGTTGTGAGATTATAGCTCGTTAAAGCTGCGTTAAGAAAACATGAGCAATATTCTGTAGTTTACGATGTACGGAAACGTAATAAATGTATTGAAGGCTACTGTAATTTTAGGTAAGTTAATAAAACCATTTTCTCAAGGGATTCAAAAACTACGGATTGTAACCTTTCGCTTTCAAAGGACAAAACGTGAGGCAATTGTGGAGTTTACAGTACACATCTGTTTCTTGCCAATTTTCCTTGGCGCAATTTCATTTGCCGTCGCCAAATACTGTTTTGGATGTGCAGTGCGATTTTTATTGCTCTCTTGCGCATGCGTCACCTGAAAACGAGAGATTGAGCACCCAATGCCTGCGGCATTTTCGGGCAATATCAAATGTTTTAGCTTTGCTTGATACCTTTTTGAGTTACTGTTTTCACATGCACATGGATAAATAGATCGAAAGACTATCGATGTTTTGGCGAATTTTTTTCAAAATTTGAAGCAAATATACAATTTTGGTGCAAAGTTTTTCCTCTTCGCAGTTCAGTTATGTGATGCTTGTAATCTGACTAAGATTTAAAATTTCAAGGTTTCTCCTTAACCTTCCATTAGTCGCACGTATGTAGGAGATATTTATATTGTGCACCGTGTTACTTACTTATATATTTCTTTTATAAATTTGAGGCAATTGTTATTTATATGATCTTTCTTTAGTATGGAGCTAATAAATGCAGATTACATAAATAACATTTATTTTCGTAAAACAACACTATATAAATATGTTATACGATGAATCATAAAAGTGCTTCGTGCATACGTGCGACTACTGGAGGGTTAAATTCTAGTAGATTTATCAAAATCTCGATGTTGAACTTTTTGTCGATTACAGCACTTTCTCTTTATATATTTAGTACATGAGAAAATAGAAATAGTAACATAATTTAATGAATATTTTAGTCTATTTTTCCTATTTTTTCAACAGTGGAATAAGATGGATAGATATTAAATTCGAAATTTCAATAAAATGTTTTGAGGAACCTGATCGTAGATATCATTCATATAAAGCAAACAATCATAAAAAGTATCGAACAAATTGTACATAAATTTTCGTATTATACTGGTTTGTTTGCAGAAATGACCTTAGTTCCATATAATGTGGAGAGCTAAGTTCCATAGAATTATTCCCTATGCTAAATTATCTTTTGTATAACATCGTTGATACTATTTTAACCCTTGAAGGACCGATTTTTAAAAAATGATTTTAAAATGTCTTTTGACTTTCATTTCTTAAATAAAACATGGGAAAAATATTTTTAAAAATCCTATTTTGTTTTAAGTATGGTTTATGGTTAAAAAATAGTTTGAGCCAATTGACAAGACTAGGCTTTAAATGAAAAAAACCTCCTTTATAAAATTCTGTAATATCAAATACAGATGATTTTTAAGAGCTAATAATATTACAAGGAATTTTCTTCAAAATTATAGAATAAAACATAGTATTATCAAGCGTACAAACAAAGCTAAAAAGATGCAGCCTGAAGCAAAAAAACTATATATATATATATATATATATATATATATATAGCCAAAATTGGGTATATTGCTTAAAGGCAACACTGGAACTTTAAGGATTAATTTCCTAAAACACATTTTTATCAACAAATCCTAAAATAAGCATTTGATCTTCTAACACTTAGGATTAATAATTTGGTTCTTATAATGTAAAGTTTATTTATTTATTAAATAAAATTCAAATGTAATGTTTTTCATTTGCTTCTGAGATTAAAACAGTTTGAGCATAAGCATATTGACAAAAATATTTATCTAATCTTCTTCGGAAAGTAATTTTAAATATATATATCTTTTCAAATAAGGACGTAAAAAAGTTAGAGAATATACTTAACATTAAAATATTATCTACGATTTAAACTATATTTTAAACAGAACTACATACAGTGAACTAATCCGAAAGTTATTAGAAACAGGTTAAGACACAGAACAAAAATAGTAAAAATAGTAAGCACCTTCCTTGCATTTATAACTTATTAATATTTTTCTTATGTACAATGAATAGTTCTACTTATAGTAAACATAAACTTGTTGCGTAATTTGAGATAAATGTATATTAGAAAGAAATGAGGTTTATCTGCCAATGTAGTATAATGATTTCGGCCATCAAAATGGAAAAAAAATTCGGATACTTAAGTCTTTTAATACATGGATAATGATATTACAATAATTTTCTTAGAAAATAATGCATTCCTGAATCAGTCACATTTATATAAATTTCTGAAAATTCTAGAAAGCTTAAAATCTATTAATGTTTTACCGATAATTCATCGAAAATTCTCTTTCAGTTTGTAATGATTCCAATTAAAAAATTTTATCCAAAACAGTATAAAAAATTACCACTAAACGCTAAATTGACCAGATTTTCTGTACTTCAACTCGGGACATTCTAAGTCTTGAGTTGAGTAAAAACCCGAAACTGGCCCAGTCGATATGAATGTTACTTTTCCATTCATAGCAATGATAGAAAGGGTTCACCCAAAACAGAAAATCAATAATAATGAAAGGAATAAAGACACTGAACTTCTGTTATTCCCCAAAACATGAAGATCATGACTTTGTCTGTACATCTATACTTAAAAAAGGCAATGTTTGTGTGTGTGTGTGTGTGTGTGTGTGTGTGTGTGTATGTGTTCGCGATGTCCAGACGAATCCATCGCACTTACAGCCATGAAATTTGGCACACAGGTAGTCGTAATGGTGACTGAATGCACCTCGAAGCTGGAATTTTAAAATTTAATCTAGAAAATTTGTTGTTTAATATTTTGTGTTGCTTTGGGTGATTTTTCGCACTTATTTCTCAATAGCATGGCTTCAAATTATTGTACGAAAAAAACAGTTACACCATCGGAAGGAACAAACGATTTCCGTTGTAATGAAGTTTGTTTCGTACGTCTAACGTAAGTTACTAACTTTTGAGAAATATTGAAAAACAGTCACTTTTATGATAATTTTTAACAAGGATTTTCTTCAAATTTTCGGATCTAACGTTCTAACATTTCTATAATTTTCATTTTTTGCAGCTTATAACTGGAACGTTTCTGTCGGATTTGAGACAAGAACGGTTAAAATATCTTTTTTTGTTTGTTATAATTAATTTTTCCCTGGTCAGTTCAAACAGTTTTTTTGCTATCGAGATTTAACAGCGAGAGTTTCTTGTAGTTTCATTAGCTGGTGCGTGACCTTCCTCGCGGCAGGCAACGTCATATGCCTTCATTTTTTCCCATTTTGTTGAAGTTCTGATTCCACGGGCAACGCCGTGCGAGTACTGCTAGTATTCTATAAACAGTAAGAATTGGGAAGAAAATCCTCCAGAAGATATTTTTTCCAATTATATCTACAGTTAATACTTTAAAAAAATCTTTATTATGAAACAGTTAATAGTAAGTAAGAACTGGAACAATCTGGGATATTTTTGTTCATATTACATGGCCTTACATTACCTAGAAATGACAACCAATCACCCAAATAGCATATTTGTGTGTCAACGCATTCTTCTTAATGAGCCATATTTTAATCGCACTGCTAGCTCGGATGACGATGTCTAAGCATTTTAATATCTGTGTACGAAAATCTGGGATATTTTTGCCTTCCATTACCTAGAAATGACAACCAATCACCCAAATAGCATATTTCCAGTGTCAATGCTAATTCTTCCTAATGAGATCATATTTTAATCTTGCTCGGATGACGATGTTTAAGCATTTTAATATCTGTAATAGAAAATCTGGGATATCTTTTGTTCTATATTAGCCATGGCTCTACATTACCTAGAATGATAACCAATCACCCAAATAGTATATTTAAAAAGTAAGGTCATCTTTCTAATGAGCCATATTTTAACTCGAACTGCTAGCTCCTCGATAACGTGAGGTCTATGGCATTTTAATATTCGTTGTAAAAATCTGGGATATTTTTTGCCTTCCATGTCCTAGAATGATAGCCAATCACCAAATAGCATATTTGTGTCAACCATCTTCTCATAATAGAGCCATATTTTAATCTTGCCTCGGATATGATGTCTAGGCATTTTAATATCTAAATAGAAAATCTGAGATATCTTTTCATATACATACTTATTTATCATTACTAGAAATGACTGAACCAATCAAATCCCAAATAGCATATTTATTGTCAACGCATTCTCTTAACGAGCTATATTTTAATCCACCGTAGCTCAGATGACGATGTGTTAATGCTTTCAATATCTGTGTACGAAAATCTGGGATATTTTTGCCTTCCATTACCTAGAAATGACAACCAATCACCCAAATAGCATATTTGTGTGTCAACGCATTCTTCTTAATGAGCCATATTTTAATCTTGCTCGGATGACGATGTCTAAGCATTTTAATATCTGCGTACGAAAAATTGAAGGTAAATAGCTTAATCTGCGGAAAAGAATCGAAACATCTTCATTGTTAGGTCATTGAAATCCAGTTGCGATTCTTAATGACCTGAGCATTCCGTGGTAAGTTGACAGACTCGCACGACCCAGACCAGATCACATGTTGCTCCGGTATTTACTACGCTTTCACCTTGGAATTCGTACGTGATCTTAATTACACGGAAAGATTAACGGACAAGTTTTGGAGCGATAACACTGAGAAAAAGAAATGCTAATTTCCAAATGAATAGTAAAGCGTTTTGTAAAAGGAAGAAAAATGTATTGGTCCGTAGTAAAGATGTGGACGAGTTTTAGGAACTGTCAATGCCCTTAATAGCTACATTTATTATTTAATCTCTTTTCCATATGACATTTTAAACTTTAATGAACAATTTTCAAAAATTATTTGTTAAGTTATTCAAGTAAATAAGTTTCAAAATGTAGCAAGAAATGTTTTATTATGTGGACTTTAAAGTTAGCAGTAAAATGTATAAGACGTTATTATTTTTTCCCTGATTAATGACAAACGGCGCCATGAATATGAATAAACCAGTTATACAACTTGCCGCCTTCGGCGACCAGCTTGCTTGTCGGGAATAAGGATTGTGTTTAATTTAAATTAAATATCTTATGCATAATTTGATATTCATGGTCTTTTAACAAAGAAATTTTGAACTTCAAATTGTGGTTGACATTCAATCATTGGTTTCACAATGAAACCACACACATTGAGCATTTTTTTACTGTGCATGGCCGAAACGTAGCTCAATTTTTCTTTCATAACTTAAGAGCCAGATATATAGGCCAACTTATATAAAAATTCCAGTTCAATCCCGATAGTATTCACAAAGATATCGGAATTGTAAGAGCTAAATTGCTTTTGATCTTCAAGAGAAACAGAATGATGAGGCTCCTTGTACAAATTGATATTTTTTAAAATAGAATCTTCGAAAGTAGTATTGAATTTTATGAAGGTTGAATATCCTGAATACTCACGTATACTTATAAATTAAATACATAATTTAAATCGCATTTCGAGGATAATTATTTTGATGAAAAATAGCCCGTTACCGTTCATTGGTTCCATTGTGAATCCACGAATTTCTTGAAAATAAAAAGTGCCAAATTTTCTTCTTTTACACACTGATGATCAGCTGCATGTCTAATACTCATTTTTGAAATAAATTTAGTAATTTTCAAAACGAAACCTGTAGTGAACTTTAAAGGGTTAACACGTGTTTTTTAGTAACCTTTCACCTGCCCATGCCCCCAATGGATTCAAGTAACTGACTGTGTCATCTAGCATCTAATTACACGTTGCCGGCGCCAATTTCACTTTCTTACTCCTCAGGCAAATAAGTATTTGATTCCAGTATTAACTTTCCAGCGGGCGCGCCTGCACAAATTTTACGACATATCGTGCATCGTATTACATATATATCGTGTTGTTTTACAAAAATAAATCCAGCTTTTATTTAAGTCATCAGTCTTTATTAGCTTAATAGCAAACAAAGATTTTATAAATAAAAATTGCACTTAAATTTATGAAAGAACGATATAAATATGTAATGCGATGCACAATGCAATTATCTCTTGAAAACGCGCGCTCGCTGGAAGGTTAAAATGGTGCGGTACATTTTACTTCCAACAGCATGATACTTGAATTAAAACTTGGCGATAAAAAGAATTTCTCTTACTGGGATACATTTCCTAATAAACTTATATCTTAGAACTTTGTTTGCAGATTTCAGAAAAAAAATCGATGAAATGAAAAAATAGAGTAAGATTCATTACGATAATATCAAAGAATATGAAAAAATAAGCAGTATATTCATTCCTTAGCTTTCAACAATGAAAGAGAAACACCCTTTCAGAGAGCTAACCTTTCAATTTTGTTCTTTCATTGGAAAAGTAAATCCCCAATCGCATCGTCAGTAGTTGAAGAATGGCCAATAATATAATCTGTTTTTCTAAAACCTGTGAGGTCGAAACTTTCATTTGCCTGATGGTCGCAACCCATATCAGCAGCTTTTTTGTCACAGTCTAATGCGACCATACATCCCGTTTAAACGGGACAGTCCCGTTTTTTGGTAACCTGTCCCGTTGTCCCCAAGCACAGCTTCGGGATGCCCAAAAGTCCCGTTTATGGGTAGCCTGTCCCGTTGTCCCCAAGCACAGCTTCGGGACGCCAAAATGTCCCGTTTTCAGAAAGAGAGCAATCCACGATAACACTTTCAAACAAGAAGACAAAAATTAAAGAATCCTACGGTAATATCTAGTAGCCCAACAATGACGGAGCGTGCGCTATACTTGTCACGCATATGTAAGTTAGTCAGAAACCTTCCATCCCGCACTTAGTTCTAACTACATAAATCGTATGAAGTGACAGAATGAAACAATGGAAATATTTAAACTGAAAGTCAATGGGTGGAACTTTTCCAACACTTTCACGCCAATAATTTAAATAATACGAACTTTCGTATAATTATTGAATGCATTCTATTTCTTCCCGGCATTAATGCACCCGTGGAAAGGGTCTCTTTTCTTACTAATGAGTTGTGGACAAGCTTGAAAACACAGTTGCAAGTCGCAGTTTATAAAGCAACGTTAATTACCAAAGTTAATTTTAAGAAATCCTGCCAATAATTTCATTCTTTTTTTAAAAAATCTACACCAAATATACAGAAACAAAAATGGGTTCTTCAGGAAAATGCAAGATCACACGAATTATTTATTTCCACGTGTTTATTTATGATACTTCCATTAATAAATAAAAACTGAAGAAATATGTGTTTTCTCGAATTCACATAATATTACCTAAAAATTAAAAAAAATGTCCCGTTTTGAGAGAAAAAATAAGTGGTCACTTTACACAGTCCGGATCAGCGCTTGCACAATTGAACTCTTGACTGCCCAACCCTGATAGAGGCCGAAATTCACTTTTCTCTTCACATTGGGAAAGTAATGATGAATTTTGATCCGATTTTCCGTGTTGTTTATGAGTATATGCATTTTTTTTTGTTCTTTCTCTTCTCTTCTTTCTTTATTAAAAGTTCCTAAGTCAGAGAGACGAAAGGAATGTATTTCATTGAAGTTGAACAGGCGGGGACCCTGGCAGCTCGGAGGCATTTGAGTGGCTGTTTCTAGGGGTTATATATTAACATTATTGACAGGTTCTCGTTGTATAAATTTTATAAGACTTTTAACAAGATCTCTGGTGAACTGGACATTTATCATATGTCTCCTGTTTTTAAATCGAATTGTTTTCAACTTTTAAATACATGACCAGATTTCTTTTTCTTTTCTTACACTTGACTATACATATTAAGATTTTTATACGTTGATCTAGTGTTTGTGTGTGTTTGTCTTTCTGACCCTTGCTTTTTTAATGGTTTTTTGATTCGGTGTTCTAAATTTTTTAAAAAAAATTGTGATTTTTTTAAAATATAGTTTTAATGTGACGGTGTGCAACATGGACTTTTGGAGCCTCAGTGTGTTTTTAGTGCTTTTGTAATTGTGTGTTTTCATTTTAATACATTTATGTGTTTACATTTTTATAATTGATGAGGTTTTGAGCTTAGAACTGTTGCATTCTCTGCAGTTACTTTTTTTCTTTGTGTTTTAATTCACTTTGTGGCTTCTGTTTTTTGTATGTTTTTGATCATGCACTCTGTAAATGAATTCATCTCTGTAATGTGCTTTCTTTGGATAAATAAATAAATAAATTATGTCTATGGCTCAAAAATTCCGTGTCAAGCAAAAGTGGCTGAGCGAAACAAAAGCGAATTTCATTCCGCATCTCGCCTAAGCCACAGAGAAGGAGAATCAGAGGTCTCACTCCGCAATTTGATCAGCGCCCCCACTCGCCAACTAAGAGAACTAGCCACTTCGATTCCCGCGCGGTTTCAAAGGTCGCCGCCATGTTTGTTGTGTTCGATGTCGATCTTCATCAGAACAGGTAAGTTTAATACATCTTTCCTAACTTATATCAAAATAGATTTAAGTTAATAAAAAATTTGCAACATTTAGTTTCGCTTTTAAAAATAAAATGACGATGTTTAGTTTTTTTCACGCTGACGTATTCGGGTTAATTCCTTTGTTGGCCGCAGATGGCGTACTTTCTATGAGAAGTGCAATGTTAAAAAAGTTTCCATTAGGGTCTATGGGAGTGAGACCTCTGATTCTTCTTCTCTGTGGCTTAAGCAAAGTACATTTATATTTACTATAGTGATTGCGATAGAGTGGGGGCAAAGCATCGATACGCACAGTCAAACAATTCTGAATATGATTCTAGTGTATTTAGAAGTATTTATACATAATGTAGTTTTAAACACCAATAGTCGTTGTTTTGTGTAACAATACTGTATACTGAAAATGAAAGTTGTTTAATTCCATATATTCTTTTATAGCCTACTATCAGTACACGCACGGCGTTGCCCGTGGAATCAGGACTTCAACAAAATGAAGAAAGAAAAAAAAAAGGCCCCCAATGACAAGGAAAAGTTTTGAAAACAAAATCAAAACAAATGATGCATATTATTGATTTTCCCGCTTATTTTTCTTTTCGATAATGACATTTATCAAAACAGAAATGTATATATTATTGAGTTTGCCCGCTTCTTTTTCCTTTCGACAATGACGCGAATATAATGTCACATGCTGGAAGAAATCGGAATGTAGAAATGCATGATGGGAATGAAGGCATATGACGTCACCTGCCGCGAGGAAGGTCAAGCACCAGCCAATGAAATTGCAACAATGCATTCTGGGATCGTCCGAAGAAACTCTCGCTGTCAAATCTTGCTAGCAAAAAAACTGTTTGAACTGATCAAGGAAAAATTAATTTAAATAAAACGGAATAAGATATTTTAACCGTTCTTGTTTTAAATCGGACAGAAACGTTCAAGTTATAAGATGAAAAAAATGAAAATTATAGAGTTGTTAGAACGTCAGATGCGAGAATTAGAAGAAATAATAAAGTGACTTTTATTTTTTAAACATTCTCAAAATTCAGTAAACTATGTTGGAAATTCAGAATAAACTTCACTAGAACGAAAATTATTTGTTATATCCGATGGTTCATTGATTGTTTTTCAACGATCGCTAGAAAAGATAATACAGCCGTAAACGTGCCAAAAATGACCAAAAACAACACAAAAAAATTAAATAAAAAATTTTCTAGATTAAATTTTAAAATTCTTGCTTCGAGGTGCATTGAGTCACCATTACGTCTACCTGTGTGCGAAATTTCATGGCTATAAGTGCGATAGATTCGTCTGGACATCGCACAAATACGCAAACATTGCCTTTATAAGTATAGACAGAGACTGCGATAGAGTGGGGGCAAAGTATCATTACGCACAGTCAAACAATTCTGAATATGATTCTAATGTATTTAAACATAATTTAGTTTTAAACACCAATAGTCGTTGTTTTGTATAATAATATTGTATACTTAAAATGAAAGTTGTTTAATTCCATGCATTCTTTTAAAACCAATTAATTCTTTTATAGCCCCAAGACATGCATAAATAGTACGCCATTCATCGATGATGCGGTATTGTTAAGTTTCAGACATTTCAGTCTCGCGCCTACGAGTGCCTAATGCGTTAGGCATGGGCATGACTGAGGAACATGAACTGAAAGAAGAAAGTTGCGAGTTGTATATTCTGGAAGTGCTCTTGGGGACACATTATTCAGAAACTCCTAAATCGATGTGCGCGTTAACTTTGCTCGCTGCGGTCGAGCTGGCTGCAAGAGTTCATCTGGTTTTCCGTCAAGCGAAACTAAGATGCAATTAAACTAGAGAAGATTATTTTAAAACAAGGCGCGTTCTCTTTTAAAACACGAGTCGACTTTGTAATAAGGTTCTTAAGGTCCCAGAAAGGAATAGTACTCTTCGTGTAATCTGGCAGGAGCTGTCGCATAAATGTTGGTATACAAAAATTATGAGAGATTCGAGCTTCTCGTACGAAACATCGTAGCATGATAATGTCTTAGCCATGATTCGTCTGTTTTAGTACTTAAAAACTCTTAATAATTTATGAGACATTTGAACTTCTAGTACGAAACATCGTAGCATGATAATGTTTTAGGCTTGAATCGTTTGTCTTGGTACTTAAAAATTCTTAAAAATTTATGAGACATTCGAACTTCTAGTACGAAACAACGTAGCATGATAATGTTTTAGGCTTTATTCGTTTGTCTTAGTACTTAAAAACTCATAAATTTATGAGAGATTCGAACTTCTAATACGAAACATCGTAGCATGATAATGTTTTAGGTGTGATTCGTTTGTCTTAGTACTTAAAAACTCTTAAAAATTTACTCACAATTATACAGAAAAAATGTCTTCAACACCATCCCAACGTTCGTGTGTATAAACGCAGTAACTAGAAAAATGAAAAGTATTGTTGTAAAATAAACTTAAAATATTTTTAAATATTTATTAAAACTAACAAAAAAAATTTACCCAAAAAATGGTTTCTCTAAACGGCGATTTGGCTAATCTATTTTGAATTTTAAAGTGGTGTTAAAATGGTTTTTGTGCTATAATACCCATGTTTCGAAGATATTGAGGGAAAACGTTAAAAACTTCAAATTTTAATTTTTATTTAAAAATATTGGTAAAATTTTGAAAATCCTTTCTTAGTCAGCGCCTATTACTCTCTGGGAGTAACTACGTGGCAAATTTGGTAGCCCTAGGTACAACTGTCTGCCCTGCAGAACGTTTTAAACGATTTTTACATCATGCATTTCGCAGCACGCAATTTACAGATAGTATCCAGCCTATAAATATTATATTAAAATGTGGACCAATTTCCTTGAAACTCCTCCAGGAAGTCAACCTAACTCCATATTATATATATATTAATAAGGTAAAACCTTCAGACAGTTCGCCAGCCCCAACTACTCGACGGATTCCGATAATTTTTATTTCATATGAAAGCTTATGACGTAGAGATATGTCACCAAAGGTCGCCTGTCCCCAACCTCATTTTCGAACGAAATCGAAAAAAACATTTCTCCACCATACGTTCTCAATGGGGAAAAAACTTTAGACAGTTCGCATGCCACAACCACTCGACGGATGTCGACAATTTTTATTTCATATGAAAGCTTATGACGTAGAGATATGTCACCAAAGGTCGCCTGTCCCCAACCTCATTTTCGAATGAAATCGAAAAAACATATAGAGAATGTATGGTGGAGAAATGATTTTTTGATTTCGTTCGAAAATGGGCTGTGGTGGGGGGCAGACGACTCTAGATAACATATCTACTAGATGTAATAGGCTTTCGTATGAAATAAAAATTATCGAAATCCAACCAGGGTTTGGGACTGGCGAACTGCCTGAAGGTTTTACCATTTTATTTTAAATATATAGTTTAGTAGTTGGGATATATTATAATAAATATGTCCCAACAGTTCCATCAAAATAGTGTGTTAAAAATATTGCAAAATACCTATTGTAGGTGATGGAAACTGTTTATTTAGGGCGATATCATTCTGTGCTTGTGGATCTGAAGACTTTTATGCCGAAATTCGTGAGAAAGTTATACAAAACATTACAACCAGATGAGGTGAAAGATTTTACAATATTAAAGGAATCTGCTGTCTACAACGAATATGAAATCTACTATGATTTTATGGTCTGTTCAACTGATCATCATGCAATATTTAAAACTGAAACCAGCGGGAGTGGTCTCCCCTAAACTTTATCGTATATTTCCCCAAAAAGGTGATGTTTCCCCTCCCCCCGCGTGGATAAAAAAATTCGAACCTACTGTAACCCAAAATCCAATGACTATTAGAAGATTTTCATTGTAGATTATAGTGATTGTAAAATATTTAAGTAAAGAATCAAATTCAAAGAGATGCGTACCGATTAAAACGCATCTATCACACACTGCTAGGTTCCACTCTTGCCGGCTCAAGGACAAAGTGACGTAATTCGCTCAATAGCTTCCGCGTGCACAGAGATTGCTATCAGTACGCATGCGCATGGAAAATCGGGTTTAAAAAATGAATATGCAATTTATACGCCTTTTTTTAACCGATAGAAACGAAATTTGGGCACAGATCTATAATTAATGTTAGCAACCGTCATACCAATTTTTATTTATCTAAGCCAAAGGATTTATGAGATATAATTTTTACTAGTATGCGATTATACAGTCCGATAGACCATCAACCCTTCGACGGATTTGGTCCAAACTTTTATGATGACCTACATTCATGATGACAAAACTGTGTACCAAATTTTATTCATCTAGCTATTGAAACTTTTGAGTTATAGTGTTCACATAACCGCGGACAGACAGACTTCCGGTAGACGAATTTTGTCCAAAATTTGATAGGAACCTACAAATTATGAGTAAAGATCACATATCAAATTTCATCCCCGTAGATCTGATAGTTTCCGAGTTTTCAATAGTCTGTGTGTCTGTCGTGTTCACAGACAGACATAATTCCAAAATTGTGTTTTTCGGACTCGGGGAGGTCTAAAACGTGGAGATTCGTGAAAATCTCGAGTTCGCATTTTTTTGACGATTACAATACTTTCTCTTTGCGTACTTCGTGTACGAGAAAGTGAAAAGTAGTGGCTGAGAGCTTCGAAGCAGCGAGGTGGCAGGGGCAGTGCTGAGCAAAGTGGGTACTGGCCGCGAACCCGCCCAAGAGACCCACCTTAGGTACTGCTTAGATGCTAACAATATCCCTTTGATCAACAGAAGATCTCGCACTTGCTCTTGAGTCCTTGATTTATGGTAATGGATAGACTAAGTGGGATTATAACCATCACAGTGTCTTTCTCCTTTCCTTGGAAAGATTACAGTATTCAGATGTTTTTTAACTCTTAAAGACAGGAATGGCGGTTTATATGGACACGTGCATGAGTTTTAAAATATTATCAACGTAAATACCTAGTTTAACAGTTATTCGACTCCAGTAGCATAGCAACGGGAGAGGGAATACAGATGTCCTGGCTACCAGTCTTGAAAAGGTGGCATCGCAAAGTCAAAATATTAAAAAATTTAAATTAATTTTTTTAACGCCAAACACGATGAGGAGGGAAGGACAAACAATGGGCTGTATACTGGTTGCCATTTTAGTTGCTACGCCATTTTCTGGCATATATTACGAGATTAAATTTCTTTTAAAGACAATCGAATGAAGAACTACAGACAGAGGTAAATACCGAGAATTCTTCCCACTATTGTTTTACGCGTATGCAATATTAATTCAAGGATTACATATGCATAATTTTCCTATTTGAAATACAAAGTATTTCATTCATAATTGAATACTCTCTTTCAATTGCTGATTACAGAATTAATCTTCAAATAGAATTGTCATTGAAACCAGAAATCTCTTGACTGATGAGTAGAATACGGATGTATATTTAAACAAAGTAGGAAGTCATCTTTTGTAAAAGAGTAACTTTGCATGCTGTAATGATTACAAACAATTAATTTCTTTCTACCAAAGGAAAAAAAGAATACGAATGATCTTAAAACTGCAACATCAAAACGTTCCGATAAGAAACACGGTATTCCGAAGGAAAATTATTATGTTTCATTACATATTGTATAAGATTCACGAAACGAAAACAAGTCGATAATGTCTTCTAAAGAAAAAAAACTTGTAATTAACTTTTTGACAAGCTCATTTTATGGCCATTAAATAATTACTCGGATCTACTTATTCTGCGGGAAGCGAAGACATTAATTTCAATGACTTTTACATGAGTTATGAATTTTAAAT
>BGPR01013659.1:0-41157 GCA_013235015.1 Araneus ventricosus | reverse complement strand
AAAGTATTTAACGTAACGATGAATGTGTATTTAACGAAAGTAGGTTGATTTGAGGTGCCATATATATGTAATTTTGTTTTCTTACTTCATAGATTATTGATGAATGAGTCATTCAGCGGTAATTGTAAATTGAATGAAAAGTGATTCAGGGGTATTTCCGCATTGTTAGAAAATACTTGTGATCGACATTTCGTTAGTGATCGTTTTCACGATTTATTCGTAGTCACGAGTGTTAATCGAGTAAGTGATTATATAACATCAGCCCAAGAAATTATGCTCGTATTATCATTAAAAATGACGAGTTGATAGACTGGTGATGGCATGATTGCTTTTGAAACAGGTTGAGCAATCTCTTAGAAAGGTAAAAGGAAATAACTGGCGTGAGGAAATTGAAAAAATTCATAATTATTCCTTTACGCTTTCTAAAAGAGTTACCGAATTCCGCTTTTTAAAAAAGCAATCGTCGAAGGCTAACCGTCTGTTCAAGGTCAAGAAGCTCGTCAAAAGATTCTGCACGGTAGTGAATTTAGTACGTAAAGGGCTTTTGCATAATTTCTGGGCCGATGTTGCTCTTCTGGAATCACTTATCTCGATTAAATTTCATGTTCTGAGGCATCGTCTCATTGAAACTGATCACTTTGTAAAGTCGTCGATCACAAGAAAAGGTGATTTTCTGTGTGCAGATACTGGGGATCCGTTTATTCCAGTTTCAATTGTGCCAACAGGATTAATCGTTCCATCCATGATCCTATATGAAATTAAGGAACAAAATTAAATATAAATCATAACACACCAGATATTTCCATTAACTTTCATTTATTAAATACATTCAGCATACTCTACACGTCTATCTTGTGTTACCAAGTTAAGTATCACGCAATAAATTATGTAAATATTTATTTAAATATGTAAATGTTTATGTATGTATGGTGCATATGTAAATAATTACACATACTATTTTCTCAGCGCTTTGTGCTTAAAATTTATTCAGGCGAAAGTGTAAATTATGCAAATGCAGAGCTATTATATTCTTTTAGAAAAATCAGAATTTTTTAAAGATTCTTCCTTTTTCTCATTCTTTGAAAGATTCAGTTTTGCGGAACTTAATTTATCCTTAATTAATAGGTCAGTATAACTAAGTGTTTATCAATTATAAAATGCTTATACTATTTTTAAGACGATATCAGCCTACGAAATAAAATAAAATTCTGTCATGGTTCTTAAAAGCAACCAGAAATGTTTTTCTAAATGTGGAAACGTCTCTTTCACATCGAGAGCAATAAAATGTCAAATTCTTCGATTCATTCTTATTATATTAATCAAAATTTATATCCTGTGTTATTTTTGTAGAATTGTGAAATTCTATTTACACTTCAAAAAAGGGTGTTGCCCTTTGGTGTAGTTCATGCATTTCATACAATACGCAGTCTCAAGAAAAAAAAGTGGCTCCCAGCATTATTTACACGTCTGAAGTTAAAACAAAAGTTGCCACCATCGATGGAAAATGTTTAGTAAAAAAGTCCCATGCTTAAAACTTTCTTAAAGGATCGTCTACATTTACAATTGCACTATTTTCTAAATTCCCTGGAGTGGCAACACACATATTTTTTTGTTGGTGGATTTCAAACCTCCCCTTCAAAATTTCCATGTGGATACTCAAATTTGATCATTATAGCTGTATTCTTTTCGGAATGAGATGCAAATGAAAATTCCGGCAAAATGGCAGTCCGCATCAGATTGTACAGTCGCTAATACTGGGGATGAGCGACGGCAGAATAATGCTGGGTGGATTCTCTGTTTCTCCCCAAGGATCTGCATCAAAGGGGTAGAAAGACAATCATTTAGTTCTGCATTGACGCATTTACAAAGTTTTACCTACTATTTTGAATTCCAAAATGTTTTTTATATAAATTTTCTTTTTAGCATGCTCTACAAAGCCTGTAAAAGATTTAACTTCTATTTCTTAATTTAAAGCTTGGACATTTATGTTTGAGCTGGTAAATAAAAATTACAGTTGAAGTATTAATCTTTGAAGAAATGTTTAAAAAAACAATTAAATATTTTTTTTCAATTTAAGGATCCATCGGAGTTTGTTACCTTAATAGGTGTATTTTAAGGACATAATAAGAAATGGTTGAATTTGTGTGCATTTTACTGCTAATATTTCAGAAATCTATTGTCTTTCATTGACAGTAAGGTATGTTACGGTTTCGATTCACATGATACTTATCCTATGTCTTAAAAAAATTTACAGCATTTGAACGCTTAAAAAATTAACTGAGCTTTATATAAGGAAACATTTTCTGCCCTCTTCTGTAATGTGGAGAAAAGCGTAAAATTAAAAAAATAAGCACATAAGACTAGAAATATATATCATATTTTTTATTAAATGTAAAAAACTTCGTGATTTAAGGAAGTCGCAGGAAAATGTGAAATTTAATTACATTATGGTATTTTATGAGAAATTAGGAAAATTACTATACAGTTGTTGTTTGAAAACGTATAAGGTCGATATGAGTTATTCTTTAGTATTTAATGTGGGAATTTCATTTTTTCTATCAAATATGTTTATAGCCGATCTATAGAACCAGATATAAAATTCTAAAGGTATTCGGTTCACCCCATTCCATCTTTTATCTGGTTTTACATCAGAATTGTTCACTGTCATGCTCATTTGTAAACATCTCGAACAGAATGCCCGAAATGTTTTAAATTGGAATCAGGTCGGACTCGGAGTTGAACATTGAATTGTTTTTATCTAGTTCTGATCCATGATCTCAGACTACAAAATACTACAGTTGCATTGTCTTGTTGTTATGCCCGATCTCCTGATGTAATCAAAAGAGCAACTGAAAACAAACTTTCTGCCAAAGCAAGTTTAGAAAATTTTGCTCAACCTGATATAAGTCTGAATCTATCTTTGTTTTCGACAAAAGTTTCAGTTGGCACCACAGGCTGCAAAATGGTGCAATAAAGCATGGCAGATATCGGAATTGGCGTTTTGAATAAAGTATGATGTTCTGTATGCAAAGATCATACCAAAATAATTTAATTAGTTTTACCCATCTAATAAACTTTCCTATCTGGAAACAATTCATCGTCATTCCAAAGTTGATGCCAGCTTAATTGTTTCCTAAGAAATTTAAACGTGAATCATGCCACTTAAAAAATATAGAAGATTTCTCTTGCAATTCTCTGTCCAATAACTTTGGGATTTCTATGCAGTGCATTTATTATTATTCGATTGGTATTGATAAACATCAGCTCTTCTTAATTTTAAAGGGAAGATATTTTCTGCTTGCTGGTGAGCTCTGATCTTTATCTCTTGCCTTGAAGAAATTATATTTAACCTTCATACTGTCATGCCAGTCATCAGGTGTAATGAGAAGATTTGCTAATTGCAGCCTCAATCTGTCAATTTTCTCGTGTAATTCCATCACATTGCAACCAGCATCTTGAAAGCTGTTATTTTGTCTTTCAGTTCCTAAAAAGAGAATCGTCCTTGAATGATATTAAAATACACAAAAAATATTAAAAAACAACAGTCATTTATCCACAAACTTGTAGAGAAGATATGCTTTTTTGGCATGTATAATCTTTGAAATGATTCAAATGCTATGACGACTTTATTTCCAAACTACTCATTCACTGATTTTGATAACTTTCATAATCCAAAATTATGAGAGCTTCTTAAAAATGATACTGTCTACTGGTCTGGTAGCTTTAATTTAAGTCGTAAAAATTTTTACTTGTAGACTACAGTAGCTTTCGGACATTTGATCTTTCCCTCTTCCTGACTTTAAATTTTTCCAGCTATACTACCTTATTGGTCCTCGAGGGATTTTATTAAGGCTGGCGAAATGCTAGACTAGTGGTAGCAATTAGCGCTCGTCTCTCCATATATTTGATGCTAGAGAGTAGCCTAGCGGCCAAAAGAGTTTTGGTTACGAAACGAACTCGTATGTGCACAATGCAAATTATTCAACCTTGTTCCTTATTACATTAATTATCGCCCAATAAATCTATATAAATGTCTGCCAGCCGTAGGAATGTAAATAATAAGTGTATAATATAATTTCAATGCAAGAGGTCAAGTTTTTATATTTAGATTTACACACAGAATTTTTTTCAGTAACGCCTAATTTTGAGTGCATTCAGATTCTCCAGATTTAAATTATCTCGGATACATATCAGGTAGTATGGATATACCGATCATTCCTAATTTCTTTGGAGCCAAATATAACACTTTCTAACCCATTTAAATACATTTAAGATTTATTTTAACTAAAACATTAACATTCTCAAAGAATACATACATACCTTTCGAGTATGAAGGTTTTGATTGGGCATTTTGCAGTCAGTTTCTGACACCCAATGATTCTACCTGAATATTTTGTATTGTCACTAAAGGTATACGTTCTACTACTCATGAGCATTTGTTACAATTTTATTATTCATTGTAATATTTTCTTTATCTCTAGAAATTGAATTCCTTTCATTGACTTTGTGAAAACTGCGAAATTCATTTAAGATTAAATGGTATTTAAATAATGTTTATTAGGTTCCAGAAATTTTCATATTTTAACTGTCCTTAGAAGTAAAGGCATTTACCCCCAAGTTCATATTACTTTAGGCAAATATGCTAGAAATAAAAAAAATATTCTAATGGACTTAACTAAACTTCCATTAACTCCATTTTACTACTTGATGTCTCCAAAACACTGGATTGTCAAAGCAGAATTGCCCGCATTAGAACTTTCTTTGGATGTTCTTTATCGCCTCCTACAATTCTTTTTCTTCTTCATTTTCGCCTGTCACTTATGACTGGTACCTGTATGATAACGGAAGTTCTGAAAGAATTGTGGTATGTAAAAGTTGACAGAAAAAAATTTCGAAGTAACATGGTTTTCTAGAAATCTCTGTGTAATTTATTTCCTCTTATGATGAAAGTCCACAAATGCAGCACCCGCACTGTTGATGTTGTCACTGTTGAGAACTGCAGGCCTTCATCACCCATTGTCAGTAGTAGCACAGTGTATTTAATCTTTCGCACTCCACCTTCAGTTGGTACTTTGCGTGGTAATATATTTCTTCGTTTATAATATCTGATGTTACTTCTTAAAGTGCACGCAGGTCTAGTAATTTACAGTACTTTTGCAACTTATAAACCGGAAACCTCTGACTGGGCTAGGGATGCGGAGTGCACTGCTGGTGTCGCTGAACTCCCCTATCATACACCGACACATGCAACCTCCTCATTTGGATGGGGTAGCTAGATTAACTAAAATTTAAAACAAACTGGTAAATTCAATGTTAAATTTAAATTATTTATATATATTGAATAATTAATTACCCGTACTGAAATAATTAACACGATAATAACCAATTCAAGCTATACTAATATAATTCACCTACCTTTTCAGAATCTGAAAACCTAGCTAATATTAAAAAGTCAATTTGCATACAGTGGTAGTATACATTTCTGCAAAAAAAAAAATAATTAAAGAAAAACAAATTTATTAAAATTTAATTATTTTTTTTATTACCACTTATGGATATTAAACTGCCAATACTTTTAGATAAGAATATAAATTAGTACTTTACTGCTGATGCACAGAACATCAAATATACAGAAATTTACAACTATAAAAAACAGAAAGTATATATAAAAAAACAGATATCTATTCTTTACCAAATTAGTAAATGCAAAAAAAGGAAAACACTCATAGCCATTTTGATATCTGAATATATGGAATGAGAGATTAGTAGTCTCACAATGAATAATCTTTATATGTAATCGGAAAATGTACCTTCATTGATTTGAACTCCTTCGCGCACTACTTTCGTTACATAACGGATTTTAACTCAGTTGAAGCAAGGCATTTCTTGGTTTTTTGCAAATACTCACTTGCGGCCATATTATATTGTGAAAAAATTTTAGTTTCCTATTCAATGACATGGGAATCTTCTTGCTCACATTTTGTTTCCAGAAGTGGCGACTCTCGTTAACAAACAACAAGAATCGTTGCAGACAGATACCCCGCACAAACAGAAATGCATCACGATCACACTACTTTCAACTTTAAAGACATCACTGCTGTTCACAAAAGAGCAATCTTCAATCAAGCATCTTGCTATTTTTCAAACTTTATAAGATAGATATATGTAATAATATAAAACGCTATCCCAAACGCAAGAAAAAAAGCTTCAGTCCAGCAATGAACTGAATAGTCCAAGACAAAGAAAGTGGCGATCAGTTCAAACATAAGCCGCCTGTTGGATTTCTTTTAAATTCAACATTTTATCTTTTGTAGATTTCTTTACTAACAGATTTTTCACTGTTTGCATGAGGAGGACGAGAACAGAAGAATTAAATCCAACGGTCCTGGAGCCTCCAGGATGCGTGCTATCCCTTCAGAATATTCAAACCTAAAAAGACAAAGGAATCTGCTTATAACAGAAAAAAAAAACTCTGTGTCAAGAACGCCAAAACTCAATAACATCTAAATTCAAGGCAAATAAGATGAAGAGAGGAAGGTCCTTGCTCTCAAATTTAAAATTAATAAAGTTGAAACCTAATGGAAACAACAATAAAAGTTAAGACAAATAATAATTAAATCGAAAACAAAGTAAATAATTAGGAAAAATATAGAAATTAAAATGAAACGGCTAAAATTATCAGCACCCCTGTACTTGGCCAAAGTTACACAAGAGATGAAAGAACTTTAGTAAGGGGCTAATTAAAAAATATTAGTTACTGACAAAACCGAAAAATGATGTTGGCTTAAATATTTGCAATCTAACACTCCCATTACAGGTTCTCTGACAAGACAATATGGATGGACCTTAAGATTTTATAAACTTATTTATGTAGAAAATGTCATATTCATGGAAAAAAATTATTTTATTAAATAAATTATATAAAAAAAATGAAAATATACGCAATATTTTATGTTTGAAATTTGTTTTCAGTATTATAACTACTACGTTTTATTCTTTTAAAAGCCCCGATGTCCCTGACACACCTATAAAATCCCACACAATGTATAAATTACAGCTAAAATGAACTTTTTTTTTAACTTTTCAATTTTTTATTATGCTAAAATAAAACTATCTGTATTAATATATAATTTAAAACAAAACTCTTACCTTTATTGAACATCTAAACTGATTTAACTTCAACCCATCAGTTTATATAGCCAAATAAAAAAATTAATATAAAACGTCACAGTAAAGCTGAAATGTGATAAAAATCATGTCTACTAACGAAGAAATCTGTTTCAACTGCGGCCAGGATCTAACATGACTATGCCCTGAAATAAAATGTTGATAGGCGCACCAATTACCAGCTTTATAAAAAACAATTCTTACAATTGTTCAGCACATTTTGAATCTTATATTTGACCAGGATTTTGTTACAAAATCCCTCCCTTGAATACCGATTATAGACGTGTCGCCCCACACTCGGCCAAATACAAAATTTAGCAAAAAAATCAATTTCTTCACTACTACCCTGTGAAAGATATTTATATAAGAAAAAGACAGGACATGGCTATAGTGAAACAATTTTGAAAAGTGTAAACGTTTATTAATAAATGCTATATGCATTATAAACATTCAATTAAATGAAATATTAAATTTAAACTGCACTCTTCTTGCCTTCTCTTACTTGTAAGTTCCTCAATAAATCCATTTAAGTAAATTCCTTCTTGCAAACTTTCTGTAATTAATTTAAATTATTATATCTCTGGTACCACAAAGATCTTGAGCAAGATTTAACTATCTTTTAGCTTAGAGAAGCTTCTTTCTGCCTGGTTGCAAATGGATACACAAATTCAAGTGCCATTATTAAAGCTAGAGAAATGTTGGAAAAGGATGAACAATTACCTTCAATAGATATCAAATTTTAAAGTGTCAGTAATACCAATGGCCTGTGTTTTTTTTGTATAAAGATAAATTCATTATAGAAGTTATCTCCATCAACATCCCTTGAATCGCCATTAGAAACTCTCTAATGAAATATCGGAATCTGTGCAGATTTTTTTTTAAATCTTCGGACATATTCGTAATTCATCACTATACCACGGAGTGTGCTCACTGGTGTCTTGGCATGCGAGGAGGCCATATGTTCAGAGGCTGAGAAGAGTCGCTATTAACCTCGCAGCTGAGGCAAAAAATTCTTAGGATAGTGAAATTAATCTTGAAAACACAGATCTCTTCCGACCTCCTAGTCTCAACTTTCCAGCGAGCTCAACCAACAAGCTCCATGACTACATCTTTCCCCGCCCCCCATCATTCAAAGAACAGAGAAAAAAGAACACTTAATTGAAATAATAGTGTAAATTTCTGTGCCAAATGGTAGTATATATATATGACTTTGTTTTATCTTTATGTTCAATAAAATTCCCGTATCTGCCAATCAAACGTTTATTGACTGAAATGGTCAAGGGGTGAAGTAAGAGATGGCGTTCTGCCTCATTGTAAATTTATCTGATCCTAGAAATATGTAACCCGATTTTTTCTACAAAACTGATCTGTCAGTTTCAAAATTTTGAATCTCTATTAATGCAGATATATTTCTTTATTTATTATTTTATATTTGTAGAGGGACGAGACTCATGTTTATATGGAATGTCGCTTAAAGTATCAAATTCACTCAGGAAGCTATTTTATTAGATGGTAAAAACCTTAATGTGACACAGTACATTAAAAAAGGTACAAGAGGCAAGACAGAGAACAACATCACAAAGACAAGTACACAGTAGAAGAAGAGAGAGAGGCATCATGGTGCCAAACCTGATGGTTCTAGTAGTTAATCTACCATAAAAGGAGAAGGCAGAATTGTAACCACATATTCTTATTTTTTTTGTAGTCGTAAATCGAGGAGAAGGTGTATATGATTTATTTTCTATATTTACTATGAAGCAGCATTTTTTTTGAAGTTTTTAAACCGCATATTCAATATATTTTACAAACAGATACATTTCTTAATTATCAAGAAAATACAGTATATTTTAGCTTGTAATAAATATTTGTTTGAGTTTCACAGATATAAAGTGTTTAAATCCAGAAATAAAGTTGAAAACAGAGATGATTTAAGACATGATAATAATTTTTCCTTCGATACAGAGTGTCCAAGAATTATTAGACACATTAAAAAAGTTTGCAAAAGAATAGTTAGAAACAGTAGCGTTGTCCCAATGTTTCGTATTACTAACTCGACTCCTAATTTTTCGTTTTACAGCATTGTTTATTCCCAGAAGCCGATATGATGGAGATAGGTGTGGTCTGATGTTCTATGAGAAAAATTCAATCAATTTATTTCAATCAGTTCAAAAACTCAATCGTACCAGCCGAGCTCCAGAATTTGGTCCCCTGGATTTTTTCATGTTTGATCTTGTGAAAGATTGCATGTATCTGTTGCCTTATGCTAATATGCAGGAACTGAAGCACCGTATCACAGCTGCTAGTCATTCGATATCTACTCAGATGCTTGCAAACACAGGCGTGAAATCGAGTATCGCATGGACATGCAACACGCAAACAAGAGATCTCACAACGATATTTATTAACTTTTGTAGTTTTCATGGCATTGAAAATGCAAGGATTATGAAAGAATATTTATAAAAGAATTATTAGTCTTCTTCACGTACAGACTTATAGTAGAAGAGGCCGTCATCTTTTTGGGTAAAAAATATACTTTGCTGCAAAATATACTTCGCTTGATGAAAGTTTTTAATATTGTTCTAAACATGGAATGTCTCTTCAAGGCAGTGTTAGTCTTATGATTGGAAAGAGACATTTACAAAGGTTCTTACTAGAAATAGAACACCGTCTCATACCCGCGCGCCTGTAACAATTACGGCCAATGAACGGTTAGATGCGTATGAAGACATCACCTTTATTAAGAATCACTAAAGAAATATACAGAATGGCTTGTTACAATGCCTACAAACACATAAACGGCAAAAATATACAGAATACACGATAAAAAACATACAATGATGAAATTAAGCTAGGAACATGAAAAACATATAAAAATAAAGAGAAAAAAAGAGTAAAAAGAAAAAAAAGAAAAAAGGACAAACATTAATAACATAATTATGGCTAAGCAAAAATGTGTGACTGGACCTAGAAAATAAAGAAGTAAATAACGTTCAGTGATAGACTCTTGCGATACAGGAAAGTTCATGGTCCTATAAAGAAAAAAATATCAAAACGCTATCCGGGGAAGGTAAAGCTTATGCCCCCAACATTGGGCACCATTTGGAAACAAATTTGGGGACAAACTTAAGGTTGCCAATATACCGGAATCGTGGTCTTATCTCTCATATGAGCCCAGATCCGGATTTCTCCAGATATTTCCATGTGACGTCACGCCCTGTCGGGAAGACTTTAAATACCCTGGTTGCTGACACGACTGAACGTGTTGGAACGATTTTGAACATCTTTGGAGCACGAACGTCCTTAGATATCTCTGGAATATCTTCCGCAGTTTGAGATAGTAACTTGATAGACTCCGAGCTGTATAGAAAGTGCTGTTGCTATTATTATTATTATTTCGTGTTTTCCGGAATATTCGTGAATAAAGAGTCTTTTTATATTATTCTACTTATTGGACTGCTTTCGCCGTACTCCCACAGGACGTTCTTTATAACAATGCTTTATAATAATAATATATATAACGTCTCTTAGAAATGAACGCCCGCACATCTTTACAAATATGCCGTGAATAAAATCTGTGTTGAATTTGAGACACTTTACAGTTAATATTTCAGAAATCTATTCATTTTTATTTGATAGCAAGTGATGTGATACTTTCCAGGTGGGAAATTCTTCATTATGATGCGTCTTAATTATTTAAATCTTTCGCACCACTTAAACAGTTAGCAAAAATGAAAAATATAAAAAAATTCTTATTAATAACTCTACTGTCTCTAATAGAGTTTGTCTTTCATAAAGGTTGGGGCAATGATTTCTGGCTTAGTCAATACGGTGCACACTCGTGCTCTGTCGCAGCGCTATTCGACTTCAGAGTTAGTAGCTCGCCGCGAAATGAAAAACGAACCACAAAGCATAACTCTGTCCTTGTTCATCGTATATTAAAATAAATGGTGCCATTTTACAGGAAATAACGTATTCTAAAATATTTTCATGTTAAAAATTTTATAAGCTACAAATTTAAAATTGCACTAACTTCAAAATTTTCAATGGCAGCACCATAAATTCCTCATCAAAAAATAATCCAAGATATCAATTTTTGTTAATATACTATTAATAGATTTAAGATATACGACATTTTGTGTTACGCTCCAGAAACGTTGTGTCGTCTCCAGAAACGTTGACTACCCTTAACGCCAAGCCCTAGAGAATGACCCTTTCGCTTGATTCCCTTAAGCAGTCCAACCAAGTGGCTGGAATACCGGTTGATTGATACACCAGGGACTGAAATGTACCACCCATTTAATGGGTTGCCACGCACGGCCAACACGTGGGTTATTTTGCTGCCCATGAGAACCACGAAGCAAACAGAGCGGCGACAGCTTCTCATGGAGAGTTCTCTCACCTACCCTCGAGGGAAGGAAGAAAAAAACTAAAACTCAAGGGTAGAAAAAAACGGTGGGAGACAAGACACTAGGGTATCTCGGGGTCGTGAATCCCGTCACAAGTGGAGAAGATGTGCCCCTGAGGGGTTTTCTCATGATGAACCAAAAGTTCCGATATTGTCATCACTTCTTCACTTTTTGAAGATTTTAAAACCTTGTTATAAAAGTCCCTTTTTGAAAGTCTGAAACCCTCCATTCCTATGGAAATTCTTTGTTCAGCTTCTACTTCCGTTTTTCCAGACGGTCCGTAGGAGTTGGATCTGTATCAACAATTCTTCTGTATGTTCGTAAAATGCATCTTCTGATGAACTTCTTTGTACTAAGGGGTACAATAATGGAGCACATTTTTCAGAAGTAATACCAAGCGATTCCAGAGCTCTAAATGCTGATTCTAATTTGTCATAAACAGTATGAACTGGTACAGATTTTTTTTACATTTTTAATAATCAGCTTTAGAAGATCTCTGATCTTGATGATGATCTGATTTCAAGCAACATATCTTCTTGGTCAAATGTTTCTTTCGTACTATCGATAACCTTTGGATAATTCCGAGCAATCGGCGGAAAACTCATTACTAAATCCCTAGCTTTAGATCCTTCCTTTGTAGACTGAATTAAATATTGGAATTTGTCCTCAAGAGACCGACTCGGGTCGTTATATATTTTTGAAATCTGATTTCAAAATCCGAGCCATTTCATTAAATCGCCATTAAATTTCTTGAGTTCAATTTTCGGTAATTTATACCGTGCTGACATATCATTAACGGTCTTCAACATGATTATCTCTCATAACAGCCATTTTCAATCTTAAATATTTTACCTGATATTCATCCTGAACTGTTAGTTCTTTGGTTAATCCGTTTCATCGACTGCATCCAAAAGTAAATTGAAAATGCCATCATCCAATGTCTTGAGCCTTTGAATTTTATCTTCAATGAGCGAAAATTGTGCTATTACCTCGTTATCAACATAAAGTTTAGCTGCCATTAAAACTTACAGCTGTTTACATTGCCTTGAAAATGCGCTACGGATAACAGTTCTTTCAGCTTTCAATTTATCCATCTTGTAATTTTCCAAAATTCAGATAAAAAGTCCTGGTTGCGGACGCCCGATGTTGTGCACTCACTCCGTATAAAATAGAATACTCTAAATAATTACAAGTTAGCTTTAAAAATATAACATGAAAACTTTATTTTCATATTATTGAAACTTTATTTCAAACATATTTTTCACCTTTTAAAACGCTATATTCTACCGAAACATAATTTAAACAAATTTGTTGCCAGAGAAAACTTAAAGCTGTAGCATAAATAAAGATTAAAATAAAATATAGAGACTTCATTAGCTCACAATAGAATACATTTCTGAAATATTAACTGCAATATGCATAAATTCAATCCACTCCGTATTCACGACAAAACTACGCCCATTAAGCTAACCGTTAGTGCTGAATCTGTAAATTAAAAGGGAAAAAATTGATCTTATTTTTTCCCTAGGCCTTTCAAATGATATAAGTATCAATTCTAAATTTTATTAACCAGTCCGAACATGAAAGTCTAAGCTTTATATTAAATAAATCACAAGACAAAAGACCTGGTTGGTGGTCGTTCTATGAATTATTTTATATGTAAAGATATTGTATTAAAATAGTGGTATACTTTTATAAATGCGGCAATATACATTTAAATGTTTGATTTTTTTCTACGTCCTTTAATATTGTACAAGTCGCGGGGAGAAAAAAAATAGGAGCCACCTAGCATTATTCTGCCGTTGCTCATAGTGTATTAAAACAAAAGCTACCAGTTTACAGAAAATGCACTAACTTCAAACTTTGCAAAGGCAACACTCCCTTTTTTGATGTCGTAAATATATGATTTGTAAAATGTCATCCTCTTAAGAAATTTCGATTTTTTTTTCTCGATATAAATGGGTCCATCTTTACATTTAGAAAGTGAACTCTGCTTACGATTAAGTGTCATTGTAGAATTTTAATTTATTTCACACGTTAAATGAAATCCTAAATATAATTATCTACATTTTATAACCTATAAATACATGACACGTTAAAAAGTTCTGCATCCCTTAAGTGCATCGTTTTACAGTGAAAATAGATATTTTAATGGAACTTTAAAACTATTATTACGAATAAGATGCAATTTAGCATAATTATAAATTATCCTTCTGCATCGATTACTGTTAAAATTTTTAGTGTTACTACTAAAAAAAATTAAACATCAAATTTGACAAAATATTCTATGCATTCAGAATTATTGTAAAATCAAAATTATAAGTGCAGAAAATGTAGAATATTTCATATTATTACAACATAAAAAAATTCAAATCAATAATTATATTATTTCTCAAAATATCAATAAAAATTGAAAATTTTACTTTAACATTAGAGATTCAAAATTATATTTGCTTATAATTTCGAAATAAATAAAGCTAGAATGATGAAATTTAGTATCCAAGCATTTTTGATGCAGTTTTGAAATCAATTGAAAACATTAAGGCATTGCCATTGAAAATATTAAAGTTATTGTAATTTTAAATATTTAGACGACACCTTATGAATTTTTTTGACTTCTGAATTGAATCATTTAGAAGAAGTTATTTCCTGAAAAATTTACCTTTTGTTTTAATATGCGATGAACGATGGCAGAATAATGCTGGGTAAATTTGTTTTACTTTCCGCGTGTGTTCATAAAATGTGTAAGTGTAGATTTTTAGATATAGAATTTTAAAATTTTCACCATTTGAAAATTCATACATTTATCTTTCAGAATTTTGATATTTCCGCATTTTGCCAAATTTATTCAAAAGTGATTTGATAAAGGAATAAAAAATACCTATTCCTCTTTGGCTATTACTAAGCATCAGCGAATAATATACATTGTTAATACGTTTTATTGTGATTGTATAATAATTCTCCAATTATAATGTTTTTATCAAAAAAGCACATTAATTCAAATTCTATGTTAATTTAGAAATGCCGCTCTAAGTTAAATTTCGGATATATGGATAGGGTTTTGCAACATTTTCAGATGAGTTTGGTTTTGAGGAGTCAGCTTGAGATGTTTTGGTATTTTAATGTTTTGCTTGCGGAATTTGCAACCTGTTATTTACGATCAAAGTAAGGAAAATTGATTTAAGTTAAGAGTGGCCTGTAATAGAATAGAATAAATTACAAATTGGTTGAAAAAATCTGTATCCAGGCTGCCTTACAGTTTCTTAAGATAAAATCAATATATTTGCGTAGAAACTTAATTTTGTAAATTTCAGATTCTTTGCTTGTTATTAGGTTTTATTTTTCTCACAGAGATTTTACACTAATTAATTGAATCAATTATCAATACTTAGAAATAAATTTTGATGAATTTACTTTTATAAAAAAGACGCATGAAAATGATACCAGGTTTTTAAGAAAAGAATTTGATATTATTTAAATGGTTCCAATAAAAGATTTATCGCTTAATCATTTAGGTATTCAGACCGGTGGCGAATCTATGGGTGGTTGCTATGGGGCTGCAGCCATCCCCAAAGCTAAGCCAAAATTCTTGAGTTTTTTTTCAAAATCACCTAACATGTTTGTTCTTAATCTCTTTTTTTTTAAAATGAAACGTAACAACATTGTTCTCTGGATTGACAGGCTCGAAAATTTCCTCGCTTTTATAATTATTCCATTCTTAGTAATAGCATTAACGCGGTCGAAAACGATTTTTGTCTAGTTATTTCATTGTTATTTTGTTAAATTATCGATATCATTGCAGTGTCCTTCGTGATTCTTATTGTCAGGTGAGTCAAGTTAAAGTGTTTTGACTTACATAAACCATGAGGTCAAGACGATTAAAAATTTTTATGACCTCAGCCCCCTTCAGACCAAAATCGCCATTGATTCAGACGTTCAGTTGTTCCTCTCTTTATAAGTTGCTGTGAGAAGACTGGGATGTTTATTTACTGATTTTGTAACAGATATTTTATGTAAAGCTTTATAAGTACATAAAGTTCAAGGATGGATCCAAAAAAAAGTTTACAAAGGTAATAATAAATTATTTATTAACATTAAATAGAAAATACAAAAGGGTATTAAGAGGCATACTTGCTGATCACTTTTCCACATAATCACAAATCTATTTAGGCATTTGTCTGAATGTAGGACCAACTTGTTTAACCAGGCTAGGCAGAAATCATGTCCTAACCATTGAACCAGTTAACGGCAACTTTTTTCTTATCACTCTCTGAAGGGAACCTTGTTCCAGATAAGTGTTCCTTCAATTTCTGAAAAAGAAAATAATCATTGGGACATCGTGAAGTTATCTGATGCAAACGCCCTGGCATGATGAGCGATAGCTTCCTCCTCCTGCATGACATTACCCATACTGCTCGCAAAACTCAAGAACTGCTGCGAAAGTTCAAGTGGCAAGTCTGGAGCCACCCACCCCTACAGCCCAGATTCGGTACCCAATCTGGAACAAGGTTCTCTTCAGAGAGTGATGTGAAAAAGTTGCAGAGAACTGGCACAATGGATAGGACGTGATTACTGCCAAGCTGTATTAAACAAGTTGGTCCTGAGTTCAGATAAATGCCTAAATAGATTTGATGATTATGTGGAAAAGTGATCGGCAAGTTTGCCTCTTAATTACCTTTTGTATTTTCTGTTTAATGTAAATAAATATTTTTTTATTGCTTTTGTAAACATTTTTTTGGATCCATCCTCATTTTTCTCAATGCAAATTCTGTTGAAGATTTTTTGTCAAAACAGATTTCCTTCACTCTATAATTTTCTAACTATAGTTAAGGTTCTTTTAGGTTACATATGAGTTTAGTTTCGTATGACTCTTTATTGTGCATTTTTACTTAAATTTTAAAATAGCAGAATTTCAAAATTCAGCAGTTTTTCTGGCATATTCTTATTCTTGCTACAAAAATATTCAAGGCGTTGAATTGACTACTTTCCTCTAAAGAATATTTCAAATGTATCTGTTTTAATCAAATTTAATCAATCAGGTTATAGTCAATCGGTCAGATATAGTCTGAAAAGATATTTAAAAATATAATTAGGATGAGAGAAGATACTTTTAATCCTTTGTATTATCTATTTTAAATTTTGCACGATTGTTTATGTATTAGCAATTTTTTTGCTAACGAAAATATGCGGAAATCTAACTTTAACCTGCACCTGCATTTTCTACTACCAAATAAATATGTATTTCCTTGTTTAAGAACAAACAGAGGATTATAAATAGATTGTGTAGGTTAACGTTATGGAAAAACTTTTCCTCTGAAATCCAGCAAAAATTTAAATTGAATTAAAGGAACTTCTCTTGGGGAAAAATGCATATGGACTTTTTTAAATTATTCATCACTGAAATTTTTAAAAAAATTCAGGAACAAAAAGTTGATTACAAGATAAAGCTTTATTTGCTAGAATAAACCTAAAATTAAAATAATTTAATTTTAAGAAGAGCGAATGTTTGAGGGGTGATGAAAAGGTATCGGGGCTGGTGTCCTACTCTCAAAGCTAAAACACGCAGGATGAAGACAATTGGAAAATATTGACCTTGAACCTTATCATATTTGCGTCAAAAGTTACAATGTAACAGCCCCCACACTTCTGTTCAGTAGAGCTACGAAAAATATATGTGTTGTGCTGTCGTTGCTTTATTTAAGGTAGAAAAAGTTGAACTAGGAATCTGCATCAAAATTTGCTCATAGCTTGTCGATACCAGCAGTATGAGTTATTGCAAATTTGAAGAAAGACTAAGAGATGGCCTTGTGAGGTACGTAAGAATTTAGGAGTCCTGTAAGCGTTTCCAACTAAGCCATAAAAATACCAAAAGTGGTGACTTACTTCTAAAACATTGACAAATGTCATACCATCCACAACATGCCAGAAAAACTTTGAATTATCGTGAAAAGCATTCTTGAATAAGTCGAAGCGTGCAGCTTTAGATATTATTGATTTCAGCCATTCTTACTGAATATGTTAATATCATACATTTGTTTGCAGAAGTTCCAAATAAATCTGCTGTCTTGAGAACAAAAAGAAGACCGACTTTCATCTTTTTGAATATCGTTAAAAATCGTCTAAAATTTGAGAGGAAAATATAATAAAAACTGTTTCATGCTATTTCGATCATGGTCATGACGGTAATGATTTCCTTTCAGCTATAATACCGTTTCCTTCCATCTAATGTAATAAGTGACGTCATTCTTAATTTCATGCCCTTTCCCACTGACATGTGAAGAATCACCAGAATTGTATGTGTATATCGTATATTCTTTTCCTTCTTCACATGAAGATTGAGATCATAATAGCAATATATAATTAAAAGAAAACTGAATTTAAATTCTATTCCAAATCGTATGATATTTCTTCAATAATCCTTATAATTCAGTTGGTCCATTCCTTTGATTCTTTAATCCCAAAAACCACTTTCAGATTTTTAAAATAAATAAAATCAGGGCATTATATTGTTCGAAATTTCAAAACTAATAATTTATTGTTCAGTCCGTCAAAAAAGTATCCAAACGCTTTTTATTATTCTTAATCTATAAATTTTAAAATCAAGAAAAAAATGTGTGATTTCATTTGGTGACGTGTCCTCTTTAACCCTCTGATTGCGTAACCGGCGATTTCAAACTTTTGAATTTGCGACCGGCGTTTCGCGCAAATCTATTTTCTGCTGCATCCTGAGGTTTTCATATACTGATTTGTTTATTTAGAACTTTTATAGCGATCGATCATATTATACTGATAAATCTTTCCACATAAATAACAATTCATTAAGCTCAACGGTATTTGAACATATTTGCAAACGTTGCAACTAAATTGTGATTTAAGAAATATCGGCAGATACAGGGTTAAGGCTAAAACACGCAGATTTATACCCTGAAAGAAAATTCAAAAGGTTTCCTTCAAATCCAGCAATTTCAAGCAAATCGAGTGAATTTGAAGGCCGGTCGTATCTTAGGTCTGCTGTGAGAAGTTTCAGAACAAACTTGATAAATACATTTCTCATACCTAAATAATAAATCGGAATTGTCTCAACTGAATCATAATCATAATCATCATTCATGAATAGAGAGCACTCTTAAGCTCACCCATGCACATCCTAGATGTTCTAACATTTCTCGATGTTTTGGAAATCACCACTAACGTAATTTTCAAGGCCATGTGGAAGCGCTTGAACAACTCATAAATTCATTTGCAGATCATACAGTTTTTCCTTTAATCTTTCTTCAACTTTGCATAAGTCCCACCTCAGATATCGCGAAGCTTTTGGCAAAATTTGATGCACATTTTGAGCTCAACTTTCTCTGCTTTAAAGAATTGCAACGACAATACAGCACACATATTTTTCAACGCTCAACTGTACAGAATTGGTGGTGGTGGTGTATACGACCTTGTGACGTTCAGGAATAAGTGGGAAGGCTGACATTCGATATCTTCCTCGTGTCTTTACTCTGCTTGTTTTGACTTTGGTGATAGCACATGTGCTCCGATATTTTTATCACTTCTCCTGTTTTTTCTCTTTTTCATGTCAAGTCAGGCAAGTCATTTGGCAGTACTAGAAAACATAATATGTTTTTACAAGGTATTTTTTATTCCTGATTTTTTTTTATTTAATGATGAATAAAATTTGTTTAATTTATATGCATTCCAATAAAACTTCTTTCCATTCCTTTCAATTTTTGCTAAATTTCAGGGAAGATATTTTCTTGATAAAGAAAACCGTTTTATTTCTACCTCTCTGTTTATATTTTAACCAGGAAATTCATGTTTATTTGTTAATGTAATAAGATTTTGTAACGAAATGAATGGAATATATCCCCCCAAAAAATTCCATAGTTTTTTTAATCAAACTTTGCTAGTAATGTAGAACGGGGCCTGTTGGCCATAGGAGTACTTTGACAGAGTCGCGATCTGCTTAAAGCTTAGGGGTACTTAACGCTGTCAGCAGACAAATGTTTATAATTCAGTCTTCCTTCTTCCACATCAGCTTTATTGAATAAGCAGCGTTCATTAAGGAACAAGCTACAATTTTCTAATTTTTACTAAGTTGAGTAAATTTCCTCACTTATAAATAACAATTTTCTTCTTTGCTTAAAAATTATAATTTCCATTTTTACAAATAATATTCAGGAATGTAATTCTTCATTGTTACTTTAGAGCTTGTTTGTTTATCGAAATGCTTTTAGAATAAATCCCTTCACACAAAAAATAACGGCGATTTGGGGCTAGTTGGACCATTTGTACGTAAGCCCTGCTCACCAACATGCCTAGTGGCGTATGTTTTGTTCAGGATGCACTTTATAGAAATATCTCTGGACATGTGTGATGGAATAACACCAGATTTATTATCAAGATAATTGTTATGAAAATTATGAGTTCTCAATTTTGACCATAATTACACAATACTATTTGAAGATGACCATAAAAGATGCATCTGAGTTTGTATTGAGTAGAAATGCACCAAATTTGTGCATAAGACACATTATGTGGATAATAACACAACTATCTCACTTAAATTAATAAAATATAATAATACGGAAGAATGTTTTGTGATAGTCGCGACATATTAGTAGTGGGTCAACTTACTCCGCAGTCGGACAAGGTTGGTCCAAGCGACTTGGCGTCAGTTTGAGGCTTTAAATTAATACTTATAGCTATTATATTCAAATTTTACTATGGCGAATTAATTCTGAAGGTACACTAAGAGTGTCAGCGTAAAAATTTTGAATTCCCTTTTTTTAAAATTTTTTCAAAGAAAAAAGGGCCTACCCTACCCTATCTACCCTACATAAACAATCTGGCAAAATTTAAAATAGATATTAAAATGGATAAAAAAAGTATTTTGAAAAAAAATATATTGTAAATATCTACTCCGACTATCATGAATTTGATGAAAATTGAAAAATTTGTAGCATTCTGTTAGAAAAAAGTTCCCAAATCAATATGAAGAATTTTTTTTAGGTAAGTAAAAAAATATGCCAACAAAACTGCTAATTCCGAAATTCAGATATTTTAAGTTTTGAGCAAAAAATGAACGATAAGTGTTTAAATAAAACTTAACGCATATGTAACTTAAAAAACTTAAATTAACATATGCAGCCCAAAGAGGTATGGGGTGATGGAAACATATTTTTTTCAAACAAAATACCTGCAATAGAAGGTGCAGTGAAAATTCACAGTCCACACAAATATAATAAAGTCGGTAAATAAACATTCTATGTATTCTGACAGCAACACATAATGAGAATAACAACTGAAAGTCTGAATTAATCTGATTATTTTGATAAAAGCATTATCATTAGAGAATTATTGCAACATATACTTTCAAAAAACCTTTTAACAATCTATAGCATTCGCTAAGGCTTATTAATAGCCAATGAGGCATAGAAATTGTTACCCCTGAATCAAATCACCTGTCAATACATCTGGCAAAATCAAGAAATATAAATTTTCTGACCGCTTAAATGATTGAAGTTGGAATTTCCATAAAGATGGACATTTTAAAACGTCACAGTAACTGTACAACAAAAAGAAAACTTGTATATTTTATGTGCATGCGAACTCGTTTAGCAACTGAAAGGCTTTTGACCGGTGAGCTACAGACTGCAGTCGAAACTAATCGCGCCATTGCTACCATTGTGCTGGCATACATTTTGCCAGACTTAACAAAACCTCATCAAAGACCAGAAAACTCGAAATTATCTCATTATATAAAAGTTCTTTTTAATTTTTTAAGCGGTTCAAGAGATGTAAATGTTTTAGACGCAAACCTAATGAAATATTTCCAACGTAAAAAGCATAACATCAATTGCTATCAAACAAAGATGCCCACAGTTTTGATATATTAACTGTAAGATGCCCAAATTCAACCCAGTTCTTATTCACGCCTTTAAAACTACACCCATTTAAAAGGAACATAGCACAGTCAAATTGAGAAAAAAGGGTTTTTACTGTTCGACCCCTTGACCCTTCAAATTGTAATTTTCAGTTACCAGCCAGGACTTAAAAATCTAAGCTTTAAATAAGAAAAAAAGTTCGAAGGTCAAAGAAAACGCTTATAGTCCATTTTCTAAAAATTTTATATGTAAAAGTCTAGTATTCAAATAGTGGTAAAAATTTTATAAACGCATTAATGCATATCTAAATGTTTTTTTTCTGCGCCCTTGAATGCGGTACAAGTGGAGAGGATTAAAAATATTAGCCACTCAGTATTATTCTGCCGCAGTTCATTAGATATTAAAACAAAGGGTGCTATTGTGTAGGAAATGCACTAACTTCAAAAATTCTCAAAGGCAACATACTTTTTTGATGTTGCAATAACCTTTTGGTGAAATATACTCCGAGATATAAATTTTCATCTATATACTAAGAATTTGTCTGAAGAAATTTGGCATTTCGTGTTCAAAATAATAAAAATGGTTGTCTCCAGATTCAGAAAGTGAACTCTGCTTACGATTAAGCTCTGCCGATCTGAAATTTTTCCAAGAACCTGATTGTGTCCTGAAAAAATTATGATAGCGCTGGAAAATTTGCATAATCTTCACTTTCGCCTGAATACATTTTTGAGCACAAAGCGTTGTAAACAATGCATAATAATTTATATAGGTTTTTATTTGAATGAGCGGGAGTAATCGAATAAAAGAGACAGCTTTAGCTATTAATGATTTCAGCCATTCTTACTGAATATGTTAATATCAGGCATTAGTTTGCCAAGTTTGAAATAAAACTGCTCGCTGGAGAACAAAAAGGAGACTGGCTTTCATCTTGCTGAATATGAGAAAAACCTGAATAAGCTGAATATGAGGAAATGTTTTTTGAAATGATTGTAGGCGATGAATCGTATGTTTACGGCCATGATTAAAGGAGATCCAGCATTTAAAATGACCGAGCTCAGTTTTCGACTCAATTTTTTCTGCCATTGCAAAGACAACGGCAGCACAGTACATACAAGTTTTAAAGACCTACTGTGCAGAATTGTCAGAAGCTACTATCTTATAACTTTCGGCGCAAGAGACGGAAGGTTCAAGATCTATATCTGCGAATCAACTGTAGTCTAAGAGTTTTAGCGTAAACGGTAAATCACCAGTTCCTAAATTTCTTAATCATCCGTCTTATATAAATGATTACTTATGAAAAAGACTAACCACTGGGAATCGTTCCCTTTACGTGAATCAGAAGCTCCCGGATACATAAAGCGGTCTATCACCTGGAATAGGAATAAAATAAATGGCCTCTTCCCCACCCCCGCCGCCGTGGAGGATTCCCGGAGCCCACGACAGCACCGTGAGGCGAGCAATCATTCTGTGTAGCGGGCTCTTGGAAGTAACAGGGATTTCCTTATAACTGTAAAGTATTAATATGAAGATTCAAAGGAATTATTGGATAACCAATAAAATATTTGTCCTCCGAAAATAGCAAAACTTCTTCAGTTTTAAATCATTTGTTTTGGAAAACAGAGGTTGTAAATGAATAATTGAATAACTTTTAAAATAATTCATAAGTCTGCACTTCCTTTAATAGCAAGCACACAATAAATGGAACAATATTTTACTGATTTTCATAGATGTCGATAAATATTTTTATTTGCGGTATTCAAGAAAAGATTAAATTTGAAAGTGTATGAATTTTAGAATTAGTTCTCGTGTCATTTGCATAATTAATCGAAATTTTGCGAAAGAAAATTTTCCTCTTCGTTAAAAAAATCATCTAAAATTAAGAGAAAAATCTTTATAAATAAAACGCTTATGTGGACGCAAAATCGGGCTGAATTTCATAATCGTCGTTTGGCAACAGCTCGCAAGTTTCGATTGTTTACTTTCGAATAGGCGATTTTAGTTTGATTTGATCGGAGGCAACGAAATTTTTGCAAAATGAATTTAAGTCGGGCAGTTTCGATTATAAATGGTGAGGAAATTTCGTCGACCTGATCTATTTGTAACATTTACTTGCAACCCAACATGGGTATATATTTTAAATGTGCTGGAAGGGCAACAACGCCCAGAAGATTGACCAGATATAATTGTGCGTGTTTTTAAGAAGTTGAACTTTTAGATGTATATGTATAGTATATGAGTGCAGAGCTACAAGATCCCATTGCAGATCCAACACTTTTTCAAATTATAACTAGATGTATGATTCATGGTCCATGTGGAACTTTAAATTCAAACTCGTCGTGTATGAGAGAAGGTGTGTGTACCAAGCAATATCCAAAAGAGTTTAGAGAAAAAAAATAGAAGAGAATATAAATCGATATCCCATGTATCAAAGAAAGTGTACAGAATCTGTAAGAGTCAGTAGGCATGATTTGGATAACCGATGGGCTGTACCTTACAACCCTTGGCTTTCAAAACAATTCCATGCTCCCATTAATGTAGAAGTATGCGCTTCTATAAAAAGTGTAAAATATCTATATAAATATGTGTATAAAGGGCATGATGCAGCATCAATAAGATTTGAGAATGAAAATACCCTAGATCATGATGAGATTTTATCCTTTCTAGATGAGAGGTATGTTAATGCACCAGAAGCTATGGGGCACTTGAATGAATTAAATTTATCGGAAAAGTCTCACACTGTTGTACGATTAGCTGTTCATTTGCCAGATCAACAGGCTTTTGCTTATCAAGATGGACAAGAAGAGGAATCTTTTGCAAGGGCTGGTACAAGACAAACAACACTTACTGCATGGTCTGAGCTGAAAAAAATGAACAAGATTATCATAATTATTTTTATACAGATATTTCTCAATATTATACTTTTATTAAAAGTGCAATGAAATGGCAAAAGCGGCAACGAGGAGGTGAACGGGTTATTGGAAGAATGCCTGTGGTTAACGTCCAAGATTCTTAAAGGTATAATTTACGCTTATTGCTTTTAAGAAAATTGGGTCTGTATGTTTTGATGATTTAAAAACTGTTGATGGAACTGTGTGCAATACTTTTCAGCAGGCATGTAAAATGCAAGGACAGCTTGAGGGAGATCAACATTGGTGTGACACATTAAATGAAGCAATACAAACTCGAGCACCATTTCAGTTACAATTATTGCAGTATTCTGAAGATAGTGCACCTCAATATGCACTTGCAGAAATTGAAGAGTTTCTTAAGTATCATAATTTAAATCTTAAAAAACTGAAATGAACTACTATTCATCTGCCAGATGCCCTCTCAATTTTTTTAATTAATCAATTATTTTTTAAATGTATATAAATTGTTTAAGAGAATTCTAAGACATCAAATGGATTGATTATTCAAAATGTATTTTTTCATTCTTCTTACACTTATGATTTTCTTAGTTGGATTCTGTTGCCTATTGAATTTGCGTTCCTGATGCTTTATTTATATTAAAAAACGACCCTTTTTAGGGAAAAAAAAATTTATTCTGTCTTCATTAAGGTGAAAGCATCAAAAAAAATCAGCTTAGACATCACACCTCAATCTGTTTATTAATAATATTAAATCTATTTTTATTTTAGAATTAATTTTTATATTAATTATATTGGTTTTAATATTGCAACCCTTATTCATTACTTTTCTATGCACTTTCATAATTTTCATTGTAAGTTTTATTTGAAGAAAATTAGATTTTTCAAAACTAACAAATTTTATTCTGTGCTGATTTAAATTAAAACATCAGAAGCAAATAAATCTGATTCATATATATATATATATATACAGTAACTGTGCTAGGACACAAAGTGTCTTTATTGTAGAGAGCGAAGCGAGAAGAGTTTGCGTGGCAAACCCGGGAGGATTGCAACGCTATCCTCCTGAGGGTTAACGAACTTCTCGAGCAGGGGGCAAAGCCCCCTAGTATATTAAAAACATTTTAATTCTATTTTCATCATGGTCATGACGGTAACGATTTCCTTTCAGCGATAATACTGTTTCCTTCCGTCTGTTGCAATAAGTAACGTCATTCTTAAATTCATGCCCTTTCCCATTAGCATGTGAAGAATCACAAGAATCCTATGTCTATATCGTAGATTCTTTTCCTTCTTCAAATCAAGCTTGAGATCATAATAACAATACATAATCAAAAGAGAACTGGATTTAAATTCTATTCCAAATCGTATGATATTTCGTCAATAATCCTTTTAATTCAGTTGATCTATTCCTTTGTTCTTTAATCCCAAAGACTAATTTCAACATTTTAGAAGAAATAAAACCAGGGCATCGTACTGTTCGAAATTTCATGCCTAATTATTTATTGTTCATTTCGTCAAAAAAGTATCTAAACACTTCTTATTATTCTCAGTCTACAAATTTTAAAAACGAGCAAAATGTTTGATTTCATTTGGTGACGTGTCCTCTTTAATCCTCTGTTTGCGTAAGCGCTGATTTCTGCTTGTTTGGAGCAAGTCTATTTTCTGCTCCATCCTGCGATTTTCATATGCTAATTTGTTTTCTTAGAACTTTTATAGCGTTGGATCATATTATACAAATAAAGCTTTGCATATAAATAACAATTCATTTGGCTCTACGCTATTTGAACACGTTTTCAAATGCTGCAACTAAATAGTAATTTAATCGGCAGTTAGAGGTAAGGCTAAAGCACGCAGACTAAAGTCGATTCTCAGATATTTAACTTGAACCGTCTCAGGCATGTGCAAAAAAGTTACAAGGCCATACCTCCTGCCATTTCTGAAAAGTAGAGCTTTCAAAAATGTATGTACTATGCTGTCGCCGCATTTGTTATTGCAGAGAGATCGATTTTCTTGAATCATAGCGAAGAAACTAAGATGTATCCCCTAAAATCAATTTCAAAAAGTTTTCTTCAAATCCAGCATTTTCTAGGAAATCGAGTGCATTTGAGAGACGGTCTTATTTTTGGTCTGCTGTGAGAAGTTTTAGTTCAAACATGGCAAATACACTTCTCTTACCTAAATAATAAATCAGAATTGTCTGAACTGAATCATAATCATAATCGTCATTCATGCAGCCTCTTAAGAGCACTCTTAAGCTCACCCACGCACATCCTAGATACTATGACATTTCTCGATGTTTTGGAAATCAACACTAACGACATTTTCAAGACCATGCTGGAAGCGCTTGAATAACTCATACATTCATGTGCATATCATAGAATTTTTCAACTTAGCATACGCCTCACCTCAGGTATCACGAAGCTTTTGGCAAAATTTGATGCACATTCTGAAAACAACTTTCTCTGCCTTGAATTGCAACGACAACACAGCACACATATTTTTCAAATCTCTACTGTACAGAATTTGTGGTGGTGCTGTATACGACCTTGTGACGTTCGGTCATAAGTGGTGAGGCTCAAATTCGATATCTTTCTTAGTGTCCTTACTCTGCGTGTTTTGGCTTTGGTGATAGCACATGTGTTCCGATATTTTTATCACTTCTCCTATTTTATCTCATTTCATGTCAAGTGAGGCAAGTCATTTGGCAATACGAGAAAATATAATATGTTTTTACAATGTTTTTTTATTCCTGATTTTTTATTTCAATGATGAATAAAATTTGTTTAATTTATATACATTCCAATACGCATTCTTTCCATTCCTTTCAATTTTTGATAAATTTCAATGAAAATATTTCCTTTATAAAGATAAACGTTTTATTTCCAATGCTCTCTTTGTACTTTAACCAGGAAATAAATGTTTATTTGTTAACGTAATAAAATTTCATAACGAAATTAATGGAAAATATCCGCTCATAATTTTTTATTCGAAATTTGCTAGTAGTATAGACCGGGGCCTGTGGGCCATAGGAGTACGTTCACCCAGTCGCGATATTTTTAAAACTTAGCCGTGTTTTACGCTGTCATTCCAGACAAGTGTTTATTATTCAGTCTTCCTTCTTCCACATCAGCGTCATTGAATAAGCAGCGTTCATTAAAGAACAAGCTACAATGGGGCACTTCAGCATTTTTTTAAAAACGTGTCAAAGCAATTCGTATTTATAGAAAGATCTTTCTAACTTCAAATATGCAAATGAAATTTTACATATATATTTATTTATTTCGATATTGAGGGCGAAAGATGCACTGAAGTAGCAGGAATGATAATGCAATCCGAAACGCACTCTCATTGGCCGAGTAAATTTTGACATCACATGAGCCTTCCTTCGCATACTTCTCTTTCTCTACTTTTGTACCATGTTTTGATTCAAGTTGTTTGTACTAGCTAGCATTTTAAAAGTGAAGTTTTTGGCTTTTCTACTATTCAACATTTAATTTCATGATGGATATTGGTTTTTTACAGGGTAAATCGGATAATTTGCCAAAGATTGATTCTGTCAAAGAATGATGGCAAAGAAACTGGACACAAAACGCCGGCTCTTAAATTATCTTATTAGAAAAGCTGTTCGTAACTTCCCTTGAATACATTCAGTAACCGAAACAAAGCTCTATAGTATACCACAATAGACTTCGCTTTAGGAAAAACGGGTGGGTTCTCAAAGCTACCCGTTAGGCAGCGATAAAGCGGGGCCTATTCACATACCGAGGAGACACCACGATTTCTGCCGCACAAGAAAGAATGAAAAGCTAAGAAACTGATTTTGCATGGTCTGCGAAATTTCGTATACATACCAAAAAACCCACCAAAAGAAAACAAAACAAAAAAACCCGGGAATATACTTATCTCAAAAGTTCTGCTCAAAATAAATTCAGGTACTTCCTTTTTTTTAAATACACGTGTGCCTTTGAAAAATTAATTTCATTTTATATAGTTTTATTTTACTCTATTATGAAGAAAAGAATTTATTTCCTTTGTACAAGTATTAATTTTAAGATATTAATTAATAGTAATTAATATAAAAAATCCGGTAAAAATAAATTATATAAAAAAACCTATGTATATTTATAAAAATATTCAAGCACGACCGAATGCGACTAATCCAGGAATTTAAGGGCTACCATGTACAAATCGACAATCCCTAGGTGTACTGTGGGGTGAATTTATCTATATTTTTTCACTTGTAATAATTTATAATTAAATTGACTTTTTTAAGACTGATTTTGATTTGAATATATTCATTGAATCTAAATGATTTACTTTGCCTCAAAAATTCTGTGAATCGTTTTCTTGCACTGCAAATGAAAATGGTTTTCATCATAAAAAAAATCGTCAATTTAAACTTATATTTAAGATATTCTAATTAATTTTGAATGGTTCTGTAATTTTAAAAACATTTGAAAAGAAACATTTGAATATCCATGGAAATAATATAAGTAGTAAAATAACAAGAAAGAGATTTTTTTAATATTAAAGAAGTTGGGACAGCCTCTGTAATCTGCCCCTCAAAGGGTTAAAATATAAATTCCATGTAATAAAATAGAAGGAAAAAAACTAATTAAATTTAACTATTTGCTTTAAAATTGATAATTAAAATCTCACCTAATACTTATGTTCAAAACAAAACGGATATCGAGTTCAAGGCTGTTTTTCACTGTTCTTCGTGATATACAGTTTTAATAGACATAATATAGATAAATTACTCATCGGGTTCCGATTTAGTTGTATTAACACATTTACGAACAATATAATACTTGTATTTTTCCGACATTATTTTATAATCCCGTAAATCCGTCAGAAAATAGGGGTTTGCTGTGTAAAAGGTCGGGTAGTTTTGATTTTTGGATATGTTGTTAGTGTTGGGTCCAAAAGGGGTTGGGTTAGTGTTAAAATCCAAGTTTTCGACCTCGTTGCGCCAAGGCGCGCCACTGCTCGCCAATTGAACAAAACATCAAAATTTTGGATCCTTTCTAAATTTTTTCACAATATCTCCAGAACGGTTGGTTTTACAGAAAATATTATCCTTCACAAATTTAAAGTAGAGTAAATTTGTCACAGTTTGAGCCCAAAATCAGCTCTGTAAATTAAATAGTGACCGAGACACATGCTTCCAAAAAATCACGATTTTCTCAAAAATTTATGAAAATTGTTATTTTTCGTCAATTTTTGTTGAATATGTTCTAAAATAATATAAGGGGGTTTACTCAACACATACCATTCCCCATAAATGATGTGCTGATGTCAATAAGCAGTGGTGTAGTAGGAACGGCGAATGTTAACTGCCACTTGTCTCACTAACTTGGTTGCGAGGGAATCTCCAGAATTGTTGGTGGAAACTTCGGACACGTTAAATTCAAGCGTAAAGATAAAGTCATTACACTTGCTTCTGTTAATAACAGTGCTAAAATTGGGAAAGAAAGATTTACTATGGACCCACTAACCCTCTTCCACAGAATTTGTGTCGCCAAACAGTCAGATGAAGACTTGAAAATGTTTTTCACATTTGAACTGTCACCTTTTCCTTTGTCACTATTTAATGAAGAGGGAATGCGAAAGGGAACTAAATCGTCCCTGTTTTCAGCGTTCATACCAACCAAAATTGATGCTGTCTAAGGTAAAAATAATTTATTAGTGGTGGATGGAGGCCACTTACTTCACAAAGTTGTTTAGCAGCGGAACATGAATTTCGGGGACATTGCTAAGAGTTATCTGACATACTTACAAACACATTATGGATCGAACGTAGCCGTAGTGTTTCAACACAGCCGTAGTACCTGATGTGAATGGAAAGAGCACCAAAAGTGCAGAACGCATTTGACAAGCAAACTTACATTCATCACATGAGATAATCTTCAATGAAGCCACATGTCCAGAAATTTCTCAAGAACAATTTTTATCAAATGAAAGGAACAAGGTGCGTTTCATTGACCTCTTGAAAAGTTTCTACAAAAAGTAAATGGAACAGTTAAACAGGTAGTAGAGGATGCAGACGTAGTAATTGTTGAAACTGCTGTTTCTGTTAAATCTCAGTATGACAATATTTTCGTGGTTGGTGAAAACATTGACTTTTTAGTCCTTCTAACGGTGTTAGCTCCAATGAAAGAGAACTTGTACTTCCGAAAATGTGGAAAAGGGAGGACGCCTGATGTGTTATACTCCACAACGTCATTTAAATACAAATTCAGCAGAATGATTTTGTTCATTCACGCTTTCAGTGGGTGTCATACTACAAGTGCATTATTCGGCCATGGGAAAACAAAATTTTGCTCTCTTTTAGAAAAAACCCGACACCTGGAAGAAAAAATACAAGTATTTTTCAAATCTGAAGCTACCATTGACCAAGAGGCTAAGGCAGTCGAAACTTTTCTGATTCATTTATATGGAGGAAACCCCAGAACCTCTGCATGTGATCTCAATCACTTGCACTACAAGCTATTTACCCAATCAGCAACTAAAGCAAGGTCCACTCTAGCACGTTTACCCCCAACCATGGATGCAGCACGATTTCATGCCTTAAGATTTTACCTTCAGAAACAGAAATGGTTAGGACATGAGAAAAATCCTCTTTAGTGGGGCTGGGTACCTACCCGATTCGGCCTCTCCCCACACAAAATGGAAAGGGATGCAGCTCCTGAATCTGTCTTCAAAATTATATCTTGCAACTGCAAGAAAGGTGCAAGAATGCTTGTGGTTGCCGGAAAGCAGGTCTTATATGTTCTTCCCTGTGCACTTGTTCTCTGGGAGAAACTTGCGAGAACGTGTCAGACATCAATCGACTTGAGGACAGCATTGAAGATGAAGACAGCACGCCATCGTCAATAAATAACTTTATATACGAAGATATAGAAGATTTATATCTTCAGCTGGATGAAGAGGATAAGGAGCAGCAGACAGAGCTTGAAGATTTCTGTCCTGGCTCGTCAAAAAGGCAAAAACTTTAAATAAAATATATTATATGGTTTATGCCTAACAATTACTGTCCAAGTTTTAACTTTTGTTATATAAACTTAGTACATATTTTTTGAGACTATTTAATTGTTTTATGATGTCAAAAATTTCTAAACCGTTCTTTCGTTGAACAACTGCATATCTTGAAATATAAGTCGTAGAAACATCCTATAGAGCTTTATTTATAGAAAATTTACTCGCCTTTAAAATTGGTCCATATGACGTTTGCTCTAAACACCTGATATTAGTTTAGGACATATTCAACAAAAATTGACGAAAAATAACAATTTTCATAAATTTTTGAGAAAATCGTGATTTTTTGGAAGCATGTGTCTCGATCACTATTTAAGTTACAGAGCTGATTTTGGGCTCAAACTGTGACAAATTTACTCTACTTTAAATTTGTGAAGGATAATATTTCTGTAAAACCAACCGTTCTGGAGATATTGCGAAAAAATTTAGAAAAAATCCAAAGTTTTGATGTTTTGTTCAAGTGGCGCGCAGTGGCTCCCTTGGCGCGACGAGGTCGAAAACTTGGATTTTACGACACGCGCCCAACACTAACAATATATCCAAAAATCAAAACTACCCGACCTTTTGCATACCAAAATGTACCATTTTACTGGACTATTATTTGATGCGGTAATCGGAAAATATAGAAAAAAAAGCAAAATATCTCTGCAGCGAGAGAACAGGAGTTTTACCCTGTTTGGGTAAGTGTGACGTCAGACTCGCTTCTGGCCAAAATGGATCGTTTTCCCCGCGTCATCTGAGAGACGAACCTTGATTGCAAATATAAACAAACAAAACTGCCTAGAATTTTTTTAATGGTATTGTTCATTTTGAATCATTTTCAATCGATTAGAAAAAAATGCTGAAGTTCCCCATTTTTTAATTTTTAGTAAGTTGAGTAAATTTCCTAACTTATAAATAACAGTTTTCTTCTTTACTTTTAAATTATAATTTCCATTTTTACAAATAATATTCAGAAACATAATTCTTCATTGTTACTTTAGAGTTGTTTGTTTATCGAAATGCTTTTAGAATAAATTCCTACACAAAAACTGCGATATGGGGTTAGTTGGCCCATTGGCTCGTAAGTCCTGCGAACCAACATGCCTTGTGGCGTATGTTCAGGATGTACTTTATAGAAATATCTCTGAATATGTGTGATGGAATTATACCAGATTTATTATGCATGGTAATTGTTATGAAAATTATGAGTTCTCAATTTTGATTATGATTACACAATACTATTTGACGATTACCATAAAAGTTGCATCTGAGTTTGTATTGAGTAGAAATGCACCAAATTTGTATATAATACATATTATGTGGATAATAAAACAACTATGTTACTTAAATTTAAAAAATATAATAATACGGAAGAATGTTTTGTGTTAGCCGCTTCATATTAGTAGTGGGTCAACTTACCCCGCAGTCGGGGTAGATTGGCCCAAGCGACTTGGCGTCAGATTGAGGCTTTAAATTAATACTGATAGTTATTATATTCAAATTTTGCTATGACGAATTAATTCTGAAGGTACACTAAGAGTGTCAGCATAAAAATTTTGAATTCCCTTTTTTAAAAATTTCTTAGAATAAAAAACAGGCCAACTAGACTCGATCTACCCTACTTAAACAATCTGGCAAAATTTAAAATAGATATTACAATGGATAAAAAAAGTATTTTGAAAATAAATGTATTGTTAAATATCAGTTCCAACTATCATGAATTTGATGAAAATTGAAAAATTTGTAGCATTCAATTAGAAGAAAGTTCCCAAATCGATGTGAAGAATTTTTTTAAGTAGGTAAAAGAATATGTCAACAAATTCCGAAATTCTTATACTTTAAGATTTGAGCAAAAAATGTACGATAAAGGTTGAAATAAAATTTAACGCACATGTAACTTTCCAAAACTTAAATTAACATATGCAGTCCAAGAAGGTGTGGGGTAAAGGAAATATATTTTTTTCAAACAAAATAATTGCAATAGAAGTTGCAGTGAAAAGTCACAATGTCTGCACAAATATAATAAAATCGGTAAATAAACATTCCATGTCTTCTCACAGCAACATAAAAGAGAGTAGTAACCGAAAGATCGAATTAATCTGCTTATTTTGATAAAAGCATTATAATTAGAGAATTATTGCAAAATATACTTTCAAAAAACCTTTTAACAATCTATAGCGTTCGCAAAGGCTTAGTAACAGCCAAAGAGGTATAGAAATTGTTACTCCTGAATCAAATCACCCTTCAATACATCTGGCAAAATGAAGAAATATAACTTTTCTGAACGCTTAAATGATTGAAGTAGGAATTTCCATAAAGATGGACATTTTAAAATACAGTAACTGCACAGCAGAAAGGAAACTTATATATTTTATGTGCATGCGAACTCGTTTCGCAACTAAAAGCTTTTGATCGGTGAGCTACATTCTGCAGTCAAACGGCGGTCATTGTTTAAATTTTGTAGTGTATGTTTAAATTTGCTTTAATTACTAATTTATTTGCTTATCTTTATGCTCTTGTCATTGCACTTCACTGAAAATTGCTACCACTATTATATGCTTGCATACATTTCGCCAGACTTAAAAAAACGCCTTCGAAAAGCAAAAAAAAGTATAAATTATCTCATTATATAAATGTTCTTGTTAATTTTTTAAGCGGTTCAGAAGATGTAAATGTTTAAGACGCAGATCCAATGAAATATTTCCATCGTAAAAAGCATAACATCACTTGCTATCAAAGAAAGAGACACACATTTTGAGATATTAACTGTAGCATGCCCCAATCGACAACCCTGTTCTTATTCACCTCTATAAATCTACACCCATTAAGCAAAAAGAGAGCACTGTATGTGATATTGAGAAAAAGGGTTCTTACTGTACTACCCCTCGAATTGTAACACCTTCAACTCTAATTTTCAGTTACCAGCCCGGACCTAAAAGTCTAAGCTTTAAATTAGAGAAAATGTCTTTATAGTGTTTGGCTTTTGAAGACTTTAGTTTAAAAAATTTTATATGCAAAAGTGTTTCATTAAATTAGTGGTAAAACTTTTATAAACGCATTAATGCACATCTACTTTTTTTTCTTTTTCTACTTTTTTGAATGTATTACAAGTGGCGAGGTGGAACAATAGAAGCCACTTAGTATTATTCTGCAGTCGTTCATTCAGTGCTATTGTACAGAAAATGCAATAACTTCAAAATTTTCAAGGGCGACTTCTGGTGAAAAATACTCCGAGATATAAATTTTCAATAATATGCTAAGAACAGGTCTGAAGAAATCTGGCATTTCGTGTTCAGTATAATAAAAAGGTTTGTCTCCATATTTAGAAAGTGAACTCCGCTTACGATAAGTTTCGCAAATCTGAAATTTTTTCCAAAAAAGCTGATTCTGTCCTGAAAAATTATGATAGCGCTGGAAAATTTTCATAATCTTCACTTTCGCCTTAATACATTTTTGAGCACTAAGCGTTGAAAATAATATATAATAATTTTTATGGGTTTTCATTTTTTTGAGCAGGAGTAATCCTACTTACCCCCTATCTTACCTAAGGCCCAGGGGTGTAATAAAGCCGGGACGGCGTTTTGGCACAGTTTTTTTCCCACGAGAAATAAATGAGAAAAAAATGGCGAAAACGTCCTTAAAACAGCGCGGTTTTTGTCACCCAGGTTAGAGCGTTCCGGTAGTGATTATTTTGTGACTACACCACTGTTAAGACCTTAACATTATTGATAAAAACTTCTTTGCATAGACGGATGATTGTGGGAGGGGAGGTATGACAGTAAGGGGTACGCGAGGGCAAAGAGGTTGAGAACCCCTGGTTTATATGGTAGTAACACTAATTTTCATTTACCAGCCCAGAAGTAAAATCTAGGCTTTTTGTCAAAGAATCACTGCAATTTCAGACTGATAGTGCTGAAACTAAAATTTTAAAATTTTATATAGATACTTTTTTAATATTAAAAGTGGCAATACTTTTTTTATAAATTTTCATTCTTTACTATGCAAAAAGTGATATCTCATTTTGACATGAACCTTATTTATTCTCGTTTGTAAAACTACCTAAATACTTAATTTGGCTCGACTTAAGAACAGTGTGCGGTCCGCCAAGTTGAATTCTTTTCCCGCGCCAAATTAATTTATCGCCAAATGTGGTAACCTTCTTCATTTTGTAGGCAACCCTAAAACTTTGCCAGAATTTCTAATTTGTGCCAGAATGTCTGAAAATTCATGTTAAATTTCATACAATTTTATGCAGTATTTGCAATTTTCTGTGATATTTCCAATTTTATTTACTATTTACATTTTTTTGTTACGGCTGTCAGTAGAATCGCCGCCATCTTGACATCATTCAAGATGGCGGATATTTGGCGACTTTTTGGATGATTGGCGCAATTTCCCAGTTTGGCGAGAAACCGCACATTGTTCTTAAGTCTTACCCTTAATTTTTTCCAAATATAAATACAGAGTGTGCAAACAATCCGTAGACATTTCAAGAAACCATAAAATATAAGCGGATTTTAAAGGGGGGCTCTTCATGAACATTGGTCGTTTTTTTTTCTTGGCGTAAAAAAAAATTTTAGTACAAAAACTCCCATTCAGGCGGCACTATAAGCAGCAAACACCCCGAAAAAATGCAAATTACACTGTAATTAATAAACTTGCAGTACCCAACAATTCAATTTGCGAATACTTTAACTGCATTCCAAGCTATTGATCAGGGTTAGGTTGTTTCTCGAGGCAGTGTTATTTTTCACCACCAGATTTCAGTGATTAAACAACGCGGGCTTATGTGCCAAAATGTCAGAACATTTTTCTTTTGAAGGCTTTATGCGTTATGTTTGTTTGAACTGCTAAGATCAACAATTTAAAGGGTCATGTATCTATTTCATTGGTTTTAGCTATATCCCAGATAGCACGTACGTTTGCAGCAAGTTTGTTTTTTACTTGATATTATCTTGTCATGGCAAATTTGACGCGTGGATGTTGTGGCGAAACTGCTGCGAATTAACCAGGCAGAATCGCCACCCTCGCTTACAAAACAAGATTGCCATAAGTTTGCCACAGCGAAAATAGACAACTAGCGCCACCCCTCCTTGCAATGCAAGTTTGCTGTGAATTTGTCATGGCAAGTTCACAGCACGATTTCAAAACAAGTTTGCTGCAAAGATGATAGCACACTAAGAGACACTAAAACAGAGAAAGATTTTTCTCTGTTTTAAAAAGCATCCGATTTTTAAAAGCATCTCCTAGACCGTCCTTCTTTTTATTAATTCAATAAATCAATGATAATTTGTGAAAAAACTAACTTTTTTATAAAAAAAAGTTTGAAACATTTTCCATCTCTATACTAGAAATCGCACTTTAAAGAAAACTTCATCGTCTTTTTCTTAATGTTGAAATTTCAACGTTTTTAAACAAAATTAAACCTAAAAAACAGTCAATGCTTGTTGAAAAATATTAACTTATACATTTTGTCCCATTTTGAAGTAATTACTTTTGAACTTTATTTTCATAATTTATTCTACTAGCAAAACGTAATTATTAGCGAAAATCGCTCTCTGTTTGACTTCAAATCATATTCTCAACTCAAAATTTTAAAAATTAATGAAATCAAGAAAACAGTTTAAAATAAATCGTAAACGAATCGAATCGAACGATGTATTAGCGAAATCTTCTCTCAGAGATTATCTGGCCGAGTGGTTAGAGCGTTAAGTTTAGAAGCGGTAGGTCGCGAGTTCTAATCCGAGGTTGTGTTCGTGCTCTGTTTTTGCTATAATTTGCAATGAGTTTGATGAGACAAGCTTGTTGCAAGTTCGTCGCGTGGTGGCTTCGAAGCTGACGTTAGCGTGCTGCAAACTTGTTTCTAGCTTGCACTCTTGTCATGTCAAATTTGTTGCAAGCTTGCAGATTTTGCAGAGCAAGATTGCTACAACTTTGCTGCAAACTAAAATTGCTATCTTGGGTATTTTACTGCTTATTTATTTATTTATTTATTGTACAGAGTTGTAACTTTTGCTACAAGCACAAGCTCGGCATCGTTACTACTGCTACAACAAGAAAAATAAATTAAACAGATTTACCATCGAAAATATGAAATTAAAAAAAACTTTTAAAGAAACAGCAAAAGCAAGGGGAAATTTTTAAAATAACGAGGAGGTAAAGAGGCGAACTAGAAGCGGTTGCAAGACGGAAAAAAATTTGCAAGTGCTCTCAGCTTGATTTTGGCATTGAACTCGTGTATCACGGTATCTTGGACAATGAAAAAGGATGTGTGATATAGTTTCTTCAGTATGGACACAAAATTCACAGTTAAGAGAAGAGACGATATTGAATCTATGAAGGAGCTTATTAGTAGGAAGCATATTAGTTCGAAATTTGCTTAAAAGAACAGTACCTTTCAATGCTTTGTTCAAGAATTTATGCTTTTTTCTTTACTGTATCCAGATGTTTAAAGTCTTGAAAATATTTGCATGTTTTCCAACAGTTTTCTTTTTTGACATTATACTTCTTTCTGATAGCGACAATGAGATCTTCTGCAGCAACTCTTTGCCACTTTTCTGAGTTCTCATTTACTGATTTTGCAAGTCGATCTGCTGCTTCGTTCGGTGCAATTCCCCTGTAACCCGGGACCCAGATCAGCGTAATTGACAATGAAAGATTAAGAGTGGAACGAAGAATTTTATGTGGTTAAAGGATAACAGATGGAGATTTATGAGTAACTGATTTTTAGGACTCTAAGACACTTTTTCTATCAGTAAGGATTATATAACGTATATTGCCTTTAACACGTAATTTAATAACCATGATTATAGCAAAGCATTCTGCAGTGAAAGTGCTATATACATTTGGGATTAATTGTGTAGAGCCTTTTTCCGTATTGAGATTATAGGCAGCAATAGAAGTAAAACGGGCTGATTTAGTCTCATCAGTAGCTAAGATAATATTGTTGTTACTAATCTGATCCAGATATTCTCTGTAGAAAGTAGATATGATGCATGGATTCAGATGGCAAAGATGAAGTATGGATATGAACCTCCTGATGATCCTCGAAAGGTATAGGATAACTAAATTTTTAAAATATCTGTAATGCAGAGATTCCAGGAATTCAAAATATTTTGTAATTCTTTTGCGAAAGGTTAAGAATTAGAGATAGTAGAATTGGTCTAAGAAGTATATAATGGAGAGAATTCATACAGTTTGCAATCCTTGATTAAGAAAACTTATCTCAAGCAATCGTGTCTTATACTTACAAGGAGAGGGCACGACTTGGGAAATTCAATTCGGGATGAAACTTGGCATATTAGTAGCATACCATTAGGGTGTTCACCCATCAATCTAAAAAGGTGCAATGGCCAGCCAATTCGGAGGAAATGGCCCTCAAACTTTGGGCACAACTTATATACCAGTAACTCTTCTCAAGAAATCAGTGCTCAGGTAGCTCAGATGTCAGTGCGCTCGCTTATCATTCGGAAGGTCCGCAGTTCGGTCCTGGCTGATATTTCTTTATTTTTATTTTTTCAAAATTATTCCAAATAAAATTAAAAATTTGAAAAATATTTTAAATCAAAACTTGAATTATTTTTATGCAGAAAATAACTTTATTTATATGATACTTGAAGTAGAGATAAAATAATAATAAACATAATATATAAACGGTAAAATAATTATAAATACATCTTTAATAGTGATAAATATTAACTATACTTAAAATTCTCATTCTAAATTCATTGAAAGTTTTAAATTATTGCGTTTTTATATTCACAAATTCTTCGTTCTTATTTTACCTTGGAAACAGTAGAGAGCACATGTTAATATATTGAATACATATGGAGATGGTCCAATATTTTAATGCTGGAATAAAAATAGCAGAGCGCAGCTGTTAATCTATTAAATGCGTAGGCAGATGGTCCGAAATTTCAATAATTGAAAAGGGGCCAATGGATAAATGGCTTTACTCATTATCGTATGAAATTCTTCGACAGTGCTTTTACTTCCATTCCTTTAGAAACCCTAAACAAACGAGGTTATTCACCTTGGATTTTGAAGTGTTTCGCATTGCTTTTTGATTAAATTAGTATAATACAGAGAGTTAAAATATTCTAAAGCGAAAATGTCTTTGAATTATAATACTGCTAGTGTGTCGGAGGTTGAAGATGGAACCACACAAGAATCACTATACAGTGAATCACTATACAGTCACAGTTGAGATTAAAAGATGCTGTTATTTATTATCAAGGTTTACTGGCTCAAAATAATTTAATTTCATCAGAATCTTCAGCTTCAATTTCTCATGAAGCAATGTTGATGGGTGAAGAAATTTTCCAAAATACTTCGACCATCCTGGCTGAAATTATTGTGAGTGATGAAAAACTTATTCATGAAAATGAAAGGTGCCAAGAAAGTTATTTTCTGCACAAAAATAATTAAAGTTTTAATTTAAAATATTTTTAATTTAATTTGGAATAATATTGGCAAAAAACGCAGCCATGACCGAACTGCGGACCTAGCGAATGGTAATCGAGTGCGCTGACATCTAAGCTATCAGAGCACTGATTGCTTGTGAAGAGTTACTGGTATATAAGTTGTGCCCAGAGTTTGAGGGTCATTTCCTCCGAATTGACTGTGCATTGCACTTTTTTAGATTAATGGGTGAACATCCTAATGGTATGCTACTAATATGCCAAGTTTCATCACGAATTGAATTTCCCAAGTCGTGCCCTCTCCTTGTTAAAGGCGAAACATCCGCTTCCTTGTAAAGAAGTGGAAGAGGAATAAATTTTGGAAGACCAGTAGCATATCTTAAAGCAGAATTGTATAGAGTTTCTAATTTCTTTCGATCTGATTTGCAAGCCACAGAAAATATCGGACAGCCATAATCAATAGTGTTTCTTCTAATTGAGTTGATAAGTTGAACTAAACGGATTGATCTCATGCCCCATGATTTAACACTAATAGTCTTGATAGCGTTAAGAAATCTAAAGATTTTATTTTTTAAGTGCGAAAAATGATGTTGAAAGGAAAGTTTATTGGACACATGAAATCCAAGAACTCTTATCTTATCAACCCAGGGAATTTCAACAGAGTTGACAAGAAGAGGAAAATTTGAGAGCCATTTTTTTTCCCAACTAAACATGCATTTATGGCATTTAACATTTAGATGGAAGTGTTTGATTTCCAGTACGAGCACTTACTTTTTTTCAATATTTATTTACAGAAAGACTGTAAGCTGTAGCAGTTAGAGTTTTCCTAGCTGATTAAACATACCGTCGATTGGCGTAAGTATATCGGCTGGGTAGCAGTCATGCATAGTTTCATGTATATCTGACATAAATAACAACAGGATGAGATATAACACTTCATTAAGACCTTTGTGCTTCTTTGAGAGAAGCCTTAGAGTTGCGCCATTGAACAAAATATTCTACCTTGAAGAAGAAAGTTTGGATCCACAGACACATTCTTCCAAACAATACTGATCCCAGATTAGCAATTTCAGTTTGCAGCGAGTTGCAGCAATCTTTATCACAAAATCACCAAAGCTTGCAGCAAGTTTGACTTACGGCAAAATTTTACAGATTGATGATTATTACCGACGAGTTAAGTCCGCCATTGAACTTGCAAAACAGCTTCATTGCAATCAGAACATTACAGACTGCAGCAAAAGTACGCAGACAGACCCTCGACAGCCCACTTTTTTCGAAGCCACCTGTCGTCTTCACCTCAAGCAGTGACTTCGGTGCGGAAGACGGAGATTGCGCTACAGAGAAGATTTTTGGCTACGTTTTATTTTGATTGCTCTTCTTGAGTTTCATT
>BGPR01013658.1:0-40864 GCA_013235015.1 Araneus ventricosus | reverse complement strand
TTCTTCAACTCCAGTTTCGTTCTATTTCCCGCTCTGGAGGTATATTAAATCTCTCGTTTTGACATATTTATTGATAAAAGAATATTCTAATTGCTTCCACGCGCCAACATAAATCGCGAAATCAGCGACTTATTGTCGCCATGAATTTCCCCGAAAACACTTATGTAATATACTAAAAATAGCTATTATTCCCTTCACTTTGATCACATGTCTATCTGTTAAAATCCCTACCTGAGAAAAAGCAGGGATATATGGAGAAGTTACTTTATACTGTCAAAAAAAATTTTCCTAAAACCTCTTATTCTAAAAATCAACTCGTCTGAAAGTGAGTTTATCGAACTATCTCTGCACCTTTTTATGTAGCAATTATAGTAAACTTTTCAATGTATTGCACATAGAATTCTTTAAAGAATATAATCATTTAACTGTATAAATGTATTATTCTAAGTATATCTCTCAATAATTGCAAGCTTTTAATGTATAAAGCATTATGCATATAAAAATAATCAGCAGTGAGATTAAAATACTTCTTTATTTACAGAACTTATTTATGAAATTTAAAATAAACAAATCTACGACTAAGTATTCAAAACTTCAGTTACATTGAGCTTGATAAATTGAGTACTTTGTATTAATTCAGGTGCAGACTTTTATATTTTTAATGTCTACTTATTTTACCTTTTCTTTTATGTTTGCTGGAATCACTTGAGTTAAAATTTGTGCATGGAATCTTCTCACAGTTACCGTCAGCCATGGAATCAACTAAATTCTTGACGCCCAAACTCTGCAAGTAGTCTTCGTCCACGAAGGTAGAGACTTTATGCAGCATTTTTTGCACAGGCCTGGAATCGGTGCTGTTGTTAGCTGAGCCTTTAGTAATTTGACAGAAAATTCTCTGCATGCATTCCGGGTTTTCGAGTGCTCGTGATCCGAACGTGGTGAGAGCACTGACAACAGGAGAAAGATATTCTTGATCGACCAAACTGCGAGCTTTGGTGCCTGTTGCTGTTGTGGTTACAGTTGGAAGACCGCCATTCATCATCATGTTCATGAGAGTTGGCAAAACTGCTGCCAGGATGAGGCTTACGGGTATGGCTGCCGCCAGAAGAATTGTACTGGGATCTTTCTTGAAACTGGACAGGATGCCACTAGGTTTCGGTTTCTGCATCTCTTTCATCATCATGATCATGGTGGCCATTTTATCTGGTGTCCATGGATCATCTTTCCATGGATCAGATGGGAGGAAGTATTCTTCGAAGTCAGGTGGCGGTGGCTGAGGACCTTTCATCTCCGGCATTGGTGGTGGTTTCACCTCCTCATCCCCTTTCCACACGTTCCAGTTCATGTTGGTTCCACTTTTGTACATGTTATCTTTAGGTGAATAATACCTGGGTTTGGGCTTGTAAAATCCTAGAGGCACGTCATCTCTGGATGGTAGAGGAGCTTTCTGCGAGTCGGGTTTCTCTTCAGGCCCTTTACTTGGTCGAAAATTGGTATTTCCATCATCTTTGTAGATTGGTTCTGATGGGAAATAGACTAGAGGTGATTTTTTGTCGGCATATTCATCTGGAGGGCTATACACTTCGTAATCTGTGCGACCAAGTCGTCTTTTAGTTTCGGTTGAGTTCTGGGATATTTTGCTAGATTCTTCTGAACAACTTACTAATTCAACCAAAATGGCTAATACCACGAAGAGAAAAACTTTAAACAGTTCCATGGCAGATAGACTGGAGGGTTGATGTTTTAATGAGAAGCAGGATTTGTTATGGGCTTGGTTGAATGTTTAAAATATATTTATACTGTTACCACGCTCCGTTTACAGGCAGCGATCTCAAGGAGAAAAATTAAAACGCAAAAAATTTCATTTCTTTCGTGATTTATTTTTCCCTCTGCTATTTTCTTTTGTATTTGGCTAGTAAGAGAATGTTGACGGTTCCTTAGAGCAGTTATGGCTCGGTGGGCTTTTGCATGGTCCGGCGAGTTCGTGGCTTTTTTCGCTTGTCATCAATGTAGGATCCGCAAAGACAGACGGACCCGACACGTGATTTATGAGTAATGAACTTTGCTCTGATGACACACTGATCCGGGAATGAACATGGCATACCGCTCCGTAATTTATTAAGATTGTTTTTCTCTTCTGCAGTAGTTATGCTGCCACGCCTTACAACTACTCCCATCCATAAATAATCGAAAATTGTTTCATAAGGTCACCCAGAAAGTCATTCATTATTCAAATTCTTGCTTTCATTAGAACCAGTATTCATTATCCATAATCTTAACTTTATTCATTCTATTGAACAGCATTTAAATTATGAAACTTGACGTTTTAATCTGATGAATGGATTTTCTGTTTATAGAGTTCTTTTAAAATTTAAAATAATCAAGGAAAACATCTTTATGATTTTAAGGAATAAACGTGCATAAGTTTGTGAGAGTAATGAACCGAAATTCACTGTTTTGATTTCCAGAACCTTCTTTAAACGCCTCAATAACGCACTATTCCTTTGAAGCCTTGTCAATTCATGGTCCTCGTACTATTATTAATCTTGCTGTATCTGTACATATTTTTATTTTAAAATATGTTTATATAATTCAAAATACTTCTTTTGACATTATCGTCGTTTGGAAATGGCTTTACTTTTTACTTTTCGGTCTGAAAAATTTTCGTCCTTTATCGACAGTAATTCCAAGTATGGCTATTTTAACCAATGATTAGCATTTGAAAAATTCTCATCCACTTAGATACATGACTTTCTATCGCATAATGTTTGTCTTTTCTGAAATCATGGTCAATTCTTCCTTATTTTTTTTTATTCAATTAAAAATACGCCGAATAAATATTGTTAATAGATACTAATAAAATCTGAAATTTTAATGCCAACTTAAAAAATACATTTTTTGCGAAAAAAAAATTACGTAGAATACACGTTTTACATACAAAAAATAAATAAAACGCAAGATTATAAATGAAATGTTAAAGACGGTACTCACAGTCAAATCATTTGCTCTATAAACTAATATATTGTGATGTAATAATTAATTCATTTTTAAGCCAGTGGCGGTTTTTCGCACAGGTGATAGAGGTGTTCGCCTCAACTTTGAGGGCCTCAAAATCAGTTTCACGTGCATCGCAGTGCTAAGCCAATGGCGAATTTACAACTTTATTTAGGGGAAGGAGGGTCAAAATAATTTTGTGCCTGCGGCCTCATATCGTCAAAATCCGCCACTGTCCTAAGCAACCGTCTTTTTCTTTAGCTTGGTTTCTCAATTCATTCTGATTCATTAAATGAACTGTTGCTATGTCCGAAAATCCGCCACATTTTTATACGATACGAATTTTTTTAAGAGTAGATCTTAGCAAAACAAATCATCATTAAAAAGTGAAATATTCATGTTAAATTATTGCCCCCCCCCCCGCCTTAATTGATACCTTCTGATTTGGGAATGTATTGTTGTATTGATTCAACTACGACTCCATGGAACACTTGAGATGTTTATGGATTTCACATAATTTTTCATCGAATTATAACGTCTATGAAGGACTTAATTTTAACTTATAAGTTTAAAAATATAATAATTCGATGCAGCAAGATGCACGGGCAAGACGGTTAAGGAGTTAAAATGAGAGATTGGTTTATTATTCTTCGATTTACATTATAGCATTATCACAGATATTTTATGCATGTAAGTTTTTAAGGTGCGGTTTGGAACGTAGTTATCTTCACAGGCTTAAATTGAAAAAAACTAGTTAACGGTATTTTTTAAAGTTTGTGATTTTTAAAAAAATGCCTTACTTCACAGTTTAATATAAAATTCTCTTTCATGTTATTTTTGACTTGTAATACTAATTTCAAACCATTCATGAATTGGCTCATTGTTTGTCGTGTTTGTGCAAAATAGTATTCTCTTTTGAATTGCCCATAGCCGATGAAACTGAAGCTCTTCTGACACACTTTCATTTTTTTGAATTCCTCTGCATTTGATTTCAACAACTGAAGACATTTTACTTGTTTCAAAAATACAACAACGGCTTTTTTCACCCTTTCATGCCGTAGAAGCTCAGATTCATCTTGAACCCTTTGTAATTGTATTTGGTTTACATCGAATACTAAAACTCGCGATCTGCAAATATTTGAGCATGAGCATACCCATTATAAATTATAACTCTTATTACCCTAATAGTAATTGAATAATTGCTAAATTAATGATCGATAGTCACCTTGGTGATTTTTTGATTTAGCTTGTCGTTTCTGGTGGTACCAAAAAGCCTGGAAAGTAACATGATTCATAGAAGAAACAAAATTTATTTAACAGTACATAAGAAAGTTAATCCTAGGATATAGAAAGACCCCAATTATGAACCCCTTGGCACAGATGGACACTTTCTGGTTGAATCAAATGCCTATGTATACTGCTCATTTAAAAAATATAGATATTAAGATGTGATTATGAATATTTTTAATGGTTGAAAATGTGGTGCGTCATTTTTCAACTTTATTTATTTATATTAAATTTAGAAAAACTGATCGCAAATTTATATTTATTAACAAATGTTCTATAAATAGAAAGATTTATGCTTATAGAAACAAAATTCAGAAAGAAAAGTCATCATATTTTTGACCGAGTACTGTATTTTTTTCTATTCGTTTGATTAATAAACTGCTTGTTGGTACCAAAAAATATTGAATCAATTTTTTTCTCAAACATGTGCGGTTAATTTGGCTGATAAGTTCGTATTATTGATTGGCTCTAAATTTCATACCTTCCTTATTTATTTTCTCGTTTGGGAAGTATAAAAAGAGAAAGTTCTATAATCTACAAAGCATTCGACCTCGAGGTTCTGATGAATTCCTGTGTTTTAGACCTCCCCGAGTCCGAAAAATTCATTTTTTGAATTATGCGCATCTGTCTCTGTAAACACGATAAGTCAATGATGCAACAAGCTAGATGGGTGAAATTCAGTTTGTACCAAAATTATATATATATGTGTGTTAGATTTTTGGCTGATATAATCTATCAACTGAAATACTGTATGTATGTGGTCACGATTAATCAAAAACGCAACAAGCTAGGTGGATGCCAGTCGAAAGCCACGTTCCTCCCAATCATCTGACGCCCTGTTGACCCGTCTTCAAGAAGCTGAACCGACCTATGGGTGCTTTGCTATGTAAGTGATACCTTTATGTGGGTGTGCTCATAGGAAGAACACTCCCGCTTAATACACAATTATTCTATAAGGTGTGCCCAAATGAAAAGGAGACTACAGTTATATGTAAAGAAATTTTAATATCAATATTCTAATTACAGTTCATGAACAGTACAACTATAAATAATCGCCATTGATATTGATACACTGATCCCAGCTCGTAGGGATGGAGTGGATGGCTTCAGTGTAGAAACTGCTGGGTCAAGCCAACACACATTCTCGCCGTCTTCTGATTCTCTGACACTGCTTGGGCACCCACCGTGCACAAACTTTACCATAACCAAGCTTTTTGTGGATTATGTGACGCACAGTTCCTTTGCTTATCGACAGTTCAACAGCAATTTCGCGTGCGATGATCCGCCGAAATCATGGCACTGTTGGTCACATTGTCCTTGATGTTTACGCTTCCCGCCTCATAACGCTGAGATCACTGGAATATAGTGCACCGTGCGAGACGCTGCTCTCCGTACACCTCTTTCATTCTGCGATAAATTTGTGAAGCGCTCCCCTTCTACGCGAAGAAATTGGATAACTGCTGTTTGTGCTGATCTGGAGGAATCCATCACGCAACGAATTGCGGAAACAACTCTCCAGAAATGAGGATATTAATGCGAAGCCGTTTACTACGCAGGTGCAACTGGGAATACCACCACACCATCTATCGGCTAGCACATTAACTCTCTGGGATTTGATACAACGCCGATACTTTTCATTTGGGCACACCTTATATGATCAGGGTCCATCATACTTGTATATTTCAAAGGGTAAAGAGTGTTCTGTTTATCTTCGTCGAACTTGGGACACCATTAATGTTACTTTGGCCCAGAAGAGCTTTAGCAGATGCCAAGTATGATTTTTCTGAATGACGCTAGATTCGGACCTATGACCGTCTCCTCCTAACGAGTTGAAGCTCCTTTTCCTGCTTTTTAACTGCGTCGGGCCCAGGGCTGAATTAAACCCTTTATGGGCCATTAGGCAATGAAAGTATCGGGCCCTCCTTTTCTCCTCCTCAATTTCCAATACCAGCTATTTTTTTTATTGGTTTTAATTTAATTTCTATGCAAGCAGTTTTAATTAGAAAAGTTTGACAAACTGAAATGGCAAAACGCTGAATTGCGGATCACTTTCACGAGAGTTGGTTTCAGTATATCGCAGATAAAAAAAAATGCAAAATAAAAATTTAAAAGTAACTTATACAAAATAGTAAAAAAAGGGAAACTTTTTAACGCAATCTAAATACTATACAACTATAGGATTGAACATTTTATAAATTATAAATCCACATTTTTTTTAGAATTATGAAACAATATAAAGCTTGCAAAAAGGTAATTAATTACGGATGTCATTAGAATAATGTTCTAAAATTTAAACAATACTTGATTTTAATTTGAATAAGTTCGGATGCACTGCCTTTGTAAATCAAATGAAAGAAAATTATGTTACTGAGGAAAAAGTGCAAAAAGCAAAACAAAAAATCTCGAGGCCTCGGGAGCCCCAAAAACTGAGGGGCCCGTATGCAGTTGCCTATTTTGCCTATTTAGTAATCCGGCCCGACTCGGGCCTCTAATTCAGTTTTCAATTTCGTAAAATAACGGAAGAGAAATATTCTGGCAAAATAAGAACTTCTTTATCCACTGTATTAATTAAAAAAAATTAATCGTAGTAATGTAAGATGCTATATGACGTAATATATATCGATCCCAGTAGAATTTAGAAAAACAAGATTGGAACTTAAAAGTAACATTTTTTATTGCAAGACTTGAATGTACATAGTATTACAATAGACTTCATAACGGTTTCCATAATTCTGTCGAACTCAAGGGTAAAGGCTCAGGAAAACTGATATTTTTCTCTGCCCTGTCGATCGCTTTCTTAATTTCATTTAAAAGGGTATAAGAGTTATTTTTCGAGGGAAATCCTGAAATTCTTTCAATTTCGGCTTTGGCAATATTATCTCTTTTTCTGTGTTTATTCATTGTAGTTATGTGTTTCTTGGGTGTAGAGACCTCTTTGCGCATGTGTTGAGAAGATGGATCCACCATATCTCTTGGAATATTGCGTTCCTTAAGATCATTCATTTTTGGAGTTAAATCTATGAGATGAATTCGTTTTTCATTTAACAACTCATCTTCAGAATTCGTTTCATCGGCGCTAAAGAAAGATTTTAGGCTTTCGGGGAAAAAATGTCGCTTCTCGGTTTCTTTCCTTTTGATTTTCGGTGAAGCTTTATTGCATAAACTTGTTAGAGAATTCCTTCGCGTACTTTTCCATGAAGTATCGCTGTCGTAGTAATTATTTCTTTTGCATCTTCTCTTTCTTATGTTCATAGCCCTTAATCTCTTCAAAATTTGCACTATGTTTTGCACACATGATAATTCTAAAAATCGCTGAAACCAATTTCGTCTGTGCTGCTTCTTTTTGTGTTTTTCGTATGTGCTTAGCCACTCGTTTTCTGCTGAAATGCTTGATAGATAAGCCTTAAACTGTTCAGTTTTAGCTTTAGTTGAACTTGGTGACTTGATTTCTTTATTTTCACTGTCAGAGCCTGATGGAATTCTTATAAGTTTCTTTAATTCCTCTTTGTAAGAAAAGCTGTGATTTGCGTAATGCTTTCTTACTTTCGCACTGTCTCTCCAATTAAAATCCTTTTCATTTTCAAGCGGCTGAAGATGTTTCTGAATTGCATCTTTTCTGGTTAAATAAATGGCAATTATTGTCAGAAGGATGCAAAAGATAACTCCGAAAATAATCCCGATTGCGAAAGTATGCAAGTTTATAGCCGGGTGTCTGAGACTTTTATGGTAATCGTTCATTTTCTCTACAATTTCTACAACTTCTGCGCCTTTTGGGTCATTCTTTAAATTATACCGATATCCAGTATTTGTATGATTGTCCGTGAAAAATTTAAACACATTGAAGAAACAGTCAAGATTTAAACGTATCTTCTTTAGGTAAGATTTTCTTGTATCATTTTTCAACTCAAAGTTTTTCAAGTCAGTATTAGAATTTGCTTTCTGTATTCGAATTTTCTTCATGACGTTTTTCTTGGTTGATGTTCTAAGTTTTCTATTTCCCATTTTTCTATTTTTTGTTTCAATTGGCTTTAGAATCTTAAACGGATTTTTAAAACTAAAATTTGTATTCCGTTGTGGTTTGATAATACCTTTTGAAGTGGATCCATTCCTTGATATATTTCTGTAATGTAGCTTTTGATCAATCGTTTTCCGACCCGGTACATCCATAATAGTAATTCTGTTGTTTACATGTGTAGTTGTTTTACTTCTTTCATCGTCAATGTAACCGGAATTGCCTGACGTTTCAATAACTCTATTTTCAGACTTTAGACATTTTGCATCAGTGCTATTAACTTTGCTTGCGCTATTTTTATTCTTCAACAGAGGGTAGTCCAAATACGTTGGAAGGGTAGATTCAGTCGTTTCTGCATCATATTCTGAATCGTCTTTTGTCGATACCATGACGTTTGGACTTTTCACAGCCATATGTGCTGTGTTCTCTTCAAAAGTTTTTGTAAATTCCGTATTTCTATTATTGATAGGAAGCTCTTTATTTTCACTTATATTTTCAGGATAACCAGAAGTGCTTGAAGACCTGAATTCAAGATTTATTGTATCATAATCTAAGCTCTCGTCATCTTTCTGGTAATGATTATCTTCGCTAAATTCTGATATGTTGTGCGATTCAAGCACTGCTGTTGTACTTTTGCCAATCACATTATTGTAAGAATTGGTACTACTGAAATAATCATCATTTGTATTATATATCTGTGATGTTATATCGTAACTAGAGCTTTCACTGTTTTCATTTACTAATGTTACAAAATCAATATAACTGCTTGTTTCCTTTTCCAATTTCTTTATAAATTTTGTAAATTCATCCGTTTTTCTGGAATACGCTTTCTTACTGTTAGAATTGATTGATTTAATTGTGTTTTTATAGCCTACACTGTTAATGTCTTTTTTTGTCCTTGCATTGAAATGTATCGCACTCAGATTTGGCATTTCTATTACTCTGCTCCTGTCATACTCATTATTTTGTGTAACGAAACTTTCTAAGGACATGTCGTTCAATTTTGATGCCTCTCTGGTATTTAGAGGACCTTCTTGAGATTCAAAAATTTCTTGTTCCTTTTTGACTATTATAGCATCCTCCGATACTGCCTTAATATCTTCGGTTGTTGGAGCAGGTTTCTGGAAGTCAGTTTCCTGTTCCTTTTGGATGAGGATCGAATCTTCCGACTCTGAAGTGCTTTCAGTGCTGTGTTGAGATGTTAACTTACTTTTTAACGCAGCAATGAAATCATCTGCAAATGAATTTTCAAGATCATGACCTTTCTTCCAGGTTTTGTCTAAGTTCTTTTTCGTGTTTTCCGAACCGTGATTATCTGTAATATCATATGTACTGGAAATTTCAGTTTCTCCATCTCCCACTATTGTTTCAGCTTCGAGAGTTGTGTAAAATTTGTGGTTTATTTTATGATGCTTCTTCTTGGTATGCTTCTGTAAAGTTGGATCATCATTAGGAATGGTATACATGCTAGAATCTTCAGTTTCTAAATCTGTCGACTCTACTTCAATTTCAACTGTTGTATATTCTGCAGGAATTGCTTTATGGTGCAATTTTTTCTTACCACGATTCTTCTTGGGTACATGGAAATATTTTACAATCGTTTGATCTCTCTGCTTTCTGTGAAAATCTTTTTGATTATTCCTTTGTAACAAACTTCTTTTACTGTTACGATGAAAAGGCGTATAATTCATATATAGATTTCTTTTAGATTTATATGCGTCAGAATTCTTTAAAGTACGTTTTGCCTTTGCAAATGTGAGCGGTGTATTCTTAATATTTCTACTTCCGTGATCCGTATCTTCTGTGTTTATAAAGTCGTACAGCACAACCATGGTGACTGCAGTCGGTGATGTTTTCCTCTGGATATTTTTTGCTGCATATGTTTCACTCCGGCTTCTCTTATTGTATCGATTCACTAGTTGCTGACGCTAGTAAACAGTAACGATAATTGCAATAAATATCAAAAAAAGTACTTTTATGTATTATTGAAATTTTAGTTACTTCGCTGTCATTTGATCATATCATATGATCTGTTTGGAAGGTATGACATTTTTCAAATTTTCTTTAATGGCACAATTGTGGTAATTATATTACATAAAACCGTAAACATTTTGATTAATTCTGACATTAAAGAAATGCACTTAGTTATAAAGTTTGAAAACCCTTCACCCCCCTCCCCTTATTTCTAGACTAAGATGCTTAATTTAAAGTTTTTTCTGGGACAAAATGAAAACTTTATTCTGAAAGATTGTTCAAAAACGTTTGCTGTCATATCTTCTGGCGATACTTTGCTTTTTGCTATGCGATGTTCGAAATAGCTGATGAATTGAAAAAAAAAGGTAAGATTTCACCCCATCGGAAAATTTTACTTGATTTTCAACTTGCTTAGTTTCGTTCTATGCTGAAATTTCATCTATCCATATTTAAATCGACGGAATTCCAACTCTAATAATATATTTTTTGTTTAATTTTTATTTATTGGATTTACTTTCTATCGCTTTGTGTATGCTCCGATAATCGGAAACAGATATGTAATCGGGAACGAGCCATAATTTTTTGAATTTCGTTTACTAATGTAAACTGTGCATAGTTTGCTCTGCAAATTGAACCATTTCCTAACCATTGCATAACTATTATTCAATACGAAATAATTAATCTTGGATAAATGCGGTATTAAATTACTTTCTGATGTGTTTTGCACTACCGACTGTATCTCAAAATGAATATTTTGCAGATGACTGCATAATGTAGCATACATTTTTATGCACATGATTAGGAAGAGTCCTGTATAGCCGATTATTCACGATCATTCCATTTTTTGAGCATCTATTTAGGCCAGTCATTCACCACCGCTCTACATCACGTAAATCGGTCAACTACCAGTCACTCCTGTTTCCTATCAGACCGTGGTGGTAAAGTCTCGGCTTTGGGACCGGAGTGTTTCAGGTTCGAAACCAGATTCCACAGAAAATCCGTCGTGTATGGGGCCCGTTGTACGTTAAATCATACGTAGGAGGTCAAACGTCTTCCCGTTGGTGTGGTGCGGAAGTTTGGAGAGGGTGTGCCAGCTCGGGTGTCATCCTCGTCATCTGACCGCGATTCAAAATTTCGAGGTCCGTTCCACAATAGCCCTCGTGTTGCTTCAAAACTGGACATTATTATAACTAACCGATTCCCTACTCCTTCCCCCACCTTCGCCAATTTCCTTGGTGAACAAAGCTCCCCAAGCCTCCCCGCCATGTACCTACTCACGTCCAATTTTCGCCAATTATTTCTCCTCGCCAATTCGCCATTTATGGCCCAGAAATCAAAACGAAATCATGGAAATTGGGACGGGTTAGATATCCAACATTCCCGCGCCACACCATGGCAATTTTAATTGGTTTTCATACTGACGATCATTTTGGCGTGGAGCGGTTTTGAATAACCGGCTTATCGATACAGCATCCGCATCGTAAGATGCTTTCTAAGTGAGCATGTTAAAGCATTTAGAACATTTTAAAATATTAAGTCATGTGTCGAGTAATAGAGCTGTGAGTATTCCATCTTGTTTTCTGACACATTTTCTGAGAAAATTGGTTTGTATTATACAGAAATTCTAAACCAATTTCAGTGAAGTTTATTTTTATAAGAATTTTCATAACTATCCTTAAAGTGTCACTTTAGATTTTAAACTTTTCGAAATAATTCTTGTATTTCAGCTAAATATTTTTGCAACATATTGACACTGTGCGACTTTTAAACTCTTGTAGATAGCGTTCGGGTGGTTTCAACCTGTGCTTCTTAACATTAAAAGTGGCGAATGCTGAAACTTTTTGAAACGCTTAGAATATGAATGTATAATTGAGTCTCGTTATCCGACATTGGTCTAAACTAATTAAAAATCATAGGGAAAACTACTGAATATATTTTCTATCTATCGTTAGGCGGGCTGATTCGTTGGTCGTTGTTTCTTTCATTATTTGTTGGGCGTCAAGGTAAGATGGACACGTGACATCCTGGAGACGGCGCAGTTAGTGTTACTGAAGACTCCAATCGGAGTAGATCGTTGTGATAGTGAATGGCATTGTTAATCTTTCGTTAAGTGCATGTTTTTGTGTTTTGATCTGTCAGAATTTCATTTGTGTTTTTCTCTACGTCTTAGGCCCGGTGCACACCAGCCGATTCGTGTCGTTGAAGCTATAAAAATAACAATAGTAACCCACATGCCCCCTGTGGAGACACACTGGGGGGAATGGGGGTTACTATTGTTATTTTTATAGCTTCAAAGACAAGAATCGGCTAGTGTGCACCGGGCCTTATATTACGACGTCCTAAAAGGAAAGGAGTTGTTGTTTCAATGTACAACCTTTAAGAATAGCTAAGAGAAATCAGTGGGGTTAAAACTACTCATAAGGAGGGATTAAATGCTTTTGAAGTAGCCTTGAAATGCATTGAACAAATGATGTGTGGCTTTTCATTAGATGTCGAGACTTAGTACCTAGAAAACATCGATTTCAGAGAAGTAAGTTCCTATCACTGACTTTAAAAGAAAAACACCTTACTGTTTTGTCTTTATAAATTCATTCTGTTTTACTCTTTTTTTATTAAGGTAGGCTTAGATGATTATTTTTTTTGTTGCTTTCTTTTTCATTTTATCATAAAGTTCCCCATGAATGATAATAGTACAAAGTACCGAGTATTTTACATGAGAAAAGTTCATTCTTTTTCTTTCCTCATTATTTGACCACGCCAAATCCCATTTACTTCGGATAACTAAAACTCTTCTGTAACTGGTTCAAGCTGTTTTGTGTGTTGCATGTAAATATCAATAAATATTGTATCTGACAAAAATGTATAAAATATGCTCTTACTTGTAGCTTCTTGATTACACCACCTTCCGGAATGATACAAACGAACATAAGAAACAAGATGGTTACCATTAAAGAAATTTTGTTGAAAAAATCATATTGCATTTTATCTTAACCATATAAAATATATATAGTGGCATAATAAATTGATCGTGCAATATGACTTTAAATTAGAAGTAGAAGAATGGAACGTCTTTGTGGAACGCAAGTATTGTTACCCTTATTCAGTGTTGCCTCTGCTTGTTTTTACTTTTTGGTGTAACAATGCCGGTCACCTTTCTTGAAATTCATAGTTATGCAACAAAACATTTTATTGACAGACATTCATTAGTAACATATTTGTTTTTTGTTTCTTATTCTTTGCTTTCTAATCCCCCCCCCCCCTCCTTTTCTTGTATTGAAGAAAAAGATAGAATTGATTTATGGACTTCATAATTTTATGTTTATCCCTTTCTAAGATTTTTCCGTTATAGGGAATTATTTGAGAGTTCCAACTATAATTCTATTCGAGTAGAGTTATTTTGTACGCTGAAGGTTAACTTCTACTTGCAAAAGTCTAGAATGCCGTGAACAGGTGTCATAGCCAAGAAAAACAATTGAAACAGCTTTCCTGGACTCTACTTCTTCAAACGGCAGCAATAATATTATTTTCTACTTGAAATAGTTACTATTAAGAAAAGAACAGCGAAAATCTATTACCCTCTTCCTTTTTTCTGTTGACAGTAAGACATTTTAGTAATAGCCTCCTAAAATAAATTATGATGGAAACCGAAAGTTATGTCTGTACTCGTTGTTACAAATTGTTTCTTTTAAAATTTCGTGTCATTTTAAATGGTCGGCTTTAAGACGCCAAGGTATCAGCGTTGAATAAATACTGAATTTTATTTGGTACGCAGTTTTTGAAAGTTAAATCATAATTTTTTCAGTTCCTTTTTAAAGCAATATATGATTAAATTACTCAAGTATTAGCTAAAAATGGGGGAAGGGCAGGTAAAAGTTAAGTTTAGGGTACGGAGCCATTCCTCTTCGCTTTGCATCGCCAACTTTTTGTCGCCAAGGGCAAGATGGTTTGGCGATGTGAGGACATTTGTTTTGGGTGAGCAGTGAACATTTTATTGTTCTCTTGCGTACGAGAACCGAGCAATTTTTTTTAACTTAAATATCAGCGGCTTCGCTTTCAGCAAAGTCGGAAACTATTGGCTTCGCTTCTTCGTTGATTGTTAGGAATCTACCTTTTTTAAAAAATTCTGTAAACTGTCAAAATTAAAACCGTTAAATTCCAAACGAAATATTATGAAATTCTATTAAATCGTCCAATAAAATTTAAATTAGCGCATAGCTCACTAATCAAGACGAAGCGCAGAACTCCAATTTAATGATGAATGCGCCGGACACTAATTTGAACGTCACTGCGCAACCAAAGCAAATGTAAACTGTCTTCTTCTTGACGTCAAAAAGTTGGCGATGCAAAGTGTGGAGAAACCGCCCCGTACCCGAAACTTCACTTGAACCGAAGGGTATATTTAATAAGCTTGTATTTTTAACATACATTAAGCATTCTATGTTTTGAGGGGAACTGTGGAAAGTTTCTGAATTATTTCTTGATTAATTGATTTTGAAAGTTTGTTTTCATAAGCAGTATTGTGATACGCATAAACAATATGGTACTTGCATAAATTTTAAGTGATAAACAGAATCATTCTCAAATGTCTTGTATCGTTTTAAAAGCATGTGAATTGCATTTAACTGAGAAATCTGCAAGTTGCATTTATCATCAAACTTTTTACAATGGCAGCAGTATAAAATGGTCTGGTGAAAATATAGTTTAATAACGTCCGGAATTAAATTTTAATAATGTTTTTAGTTCTCAATTTATAAATGGTGTTTCTGCTTATGCTGAATCCTCCCCCGCCCATATAAAGCATTTTGTTCTTACTTGATATTCTGTTGTTGGAAATTGATAGGGGAATAAAAGTTAATAAAAAAAAATCCGATTATCTAGTGATAAACGTTTAAAAAAATGTACCTCCCCGGCGGGGAATCGAACCCCGGTCTCCCGCGTGACAGGCGGGGATACTGACCACTATACTACCGAGGATGGGTGCATCTGCCGAAACCCGGGATCGAACCAGGGACCTTTAGATCTTCAGTCTAACGCTCTCCCAACTGAGCTATTTCGGCACATCTGCATTATCATTCAAGTCTTTGAAAAGTAAGGAGGGAAGTTATTCTTATAAATTTTCCTTCTACCCGTTCCTAGAGGATTCGTTATCGCAAACGAATATTTTTTTTATCTGTATAGGGAATTATTATCAGGACTTTAAATGTTTTTTTAACAAGCCCTCTTCAAATGGAAATTAATTACGTTATGATTAATAAGTGTATGACCAACGGGTTCTAGAAAGGGGAATTCCAGCAAATTCAGATTACTGTGCCTTTTTTTGAACAGGAATCGGGCAGAAAAGTCTAAGGGACATCTTTCAAAGTGCATTCTCCAGCCTGAATTTTCAATATTTGTGAGAATAAATTATTTCAAAAAATAAACAAATAAAATGACAAATTTCGTGAATGATAGTTTAAAATTGATTTTTTTTCATTTATTATTAATTAGCCGCCTTCGGTGACCAGCTTGATCGCCGGAAATAAAATTTCAACTGAATCTCTTACGCATAATTTTATATTCATGGTTCCCCGAGCAAAGTAGTTTTAAACTTCAAACTGTTATAAACATTTAACCCGCGTTCTTTTCGTAGCCCTGCACTTGTTCTGTTCCTTGACTGCATTAACATAAAATGCGCATCTGATTTCAACATTAAATTGCCGCGGCACATTTTACGTCCAGCAGCATGCTAATGGCTTAAAGCACGCTGATAAAAGGAATTAAAACATAGCATCGGAAATCTTTCATTTCACTGGATTATTTCATTATATATTTACTCTCTTGAGGACTTCCTTTACAGATTTCACAGAAAATAAATCAATCAAATAAAAGAAGAAAGTAAAATCCAGTTAGATATTGTCTTAGATTTCAACAATGGAAGAAAAACACGCAATTAAATATTTGTTTTAAACAATGAAAACAGTTTGAAATGCGTTGCAACATTGAAAAGTATTGTTGTAAATTAGCCAAAAAAATATTTTTACGTCACTTTATACGTCAACTTTGATTGACATCACTGAAAAGGTAATTTTTTGCGCTTTCAGATGGTATAAAAATTATTTTGTGCTGTAATATTTTCGTAAGTTATTAAGGAAAAACGCCAAATTTAGCTTAATTCTGCATTAATTTAAATTCTAATCAAATTTTTTAAAAAACTGCTCTGAGGTGCACATTCCTACCTTACAAAGTTTGTTTGTGCCGAATTTCGTTGCTCTAGGTCTAGCGGTCTGTCCTGTAGAGCGCCGATACACACACATTCTCCTTTATTATTGGTAGAGATGAATTGATTTATTGATGCTTTATTTCCTATTTTTGATTTTTAGGATAGCGACAAAATGTTACAGAAGACGGGATCGGGAAACGTTTTTCTTCTCCAAAATGGGCCGTGAGAGAAGAAGGATTAAGAAACTCTGTCTTATAATGCCATTTCTGAAAAACGGAAACTAAACTTATATACCAAATTTGAGAAACACGGAAATAAAATAATAAACATACGATGATTAAAAATACTCTTTACATCTTTTTATTTTTTTTAAGAATTCAAGATCATGACTTACTGGGAATCTTGGTATCGTAACTTGGTACGACAAACGAATGGATCTGAAAACCAGGGGTGTAGTGGTGCTGGAACGGCGTGCCGGCACTGCTTTTCTTTTTTCTTTTTTTTTTTTACGAGAAATGAATGCGAAAAAATGTTAAGGTACTTCCTTAAAAACAGCGCGGTCGTTGACTAATTCTTACCCTCGAAATTATGATAAACATTTTAATTAATAAAAGTAATAAACTGTCAAGTGGTGGCGGGAAGGGGTGAAAAGCATTAAGGTTACAAACATTTAGTTGTATTTTATGTTTCGATTCTAAAACCCATAATATTCTCTATATCTATGTCATGATTTTATTTTGGCATTACTTAATTTTAGCGTAACTTGAAATCAAAATAATTTTTAAAAAAAATTAATCTTTATTATATTCATGCTTTTTACTGAAGTACGCATTATGTTAGTGTTTGATCAAAAACAGTAACTGTAAAGTGTTGACGTTTCATTATTTTACAATTTCAATACCTAGATAAAATAATTATAGATTTCAAATGTGAAAAATATGAAGTAATTATGAAGTAATCCCCTACTCCTCCCATCACCCTCTCCATTTTCACCCCTCCGAACAATATCATCAGGTGGCGTTGCTTAATTTATAACTACACCACTGCTGAAAACAAACATGGAAGCCATGGAATGCCACTAATAAATTGTGCCTCATGATTGGACGTAGTTATGCTGTTGGGAGCAGTGATGTGGGGTGGGTAAATACCCAGTGGGTAGGTAAATATTTTTTGGGTATATACCCGGGTATTTACCCAAGGCCTGGGTAAATACTCAAAAACTGGGTATTTTGCGGGGGGAAAACTTTTCGATTGCTGATTCACAATGAAAAATACGAATTTCTACAAATACCCAACAACTTGATATTTTGCAAGAAAAAAAGTATTTGTGAATGACGATTCAAAATTAAACTTAAAATTTATAAATACCCAAAACTGGCTATTTTACAAAAAAAAAAAAGTATTTGAGAATGGTGATTCAAAAAGAAATATTAAATTTATAAATATCCATACACTGAATATTTTTCCAAAAAATGTATTTGTGAATGGTATTTCAAAATAAAACATATATAGTTAGGAATATTTATAAATTTTATATTTTGCAAAAATTTTAAAAAATGAATTTTCGAATGGTGATTCAAAATGAAACATAAAAATTATAACTATCCCAAAACTGGATATTTTGCAAAAAAGGTATTTGCGAATGGTGATTCAAAATTAAACAGATAAAATTTCAAAAAATGGGTATTTTGCAAAAAAAGAAGTATTTGCGAAAGGGTACTGTAATGCTGAGTATAAACATGCCAATCTAAGCAAAATGGAGAAACATGCAAAAAATATTTCAAAAATTCTATTGGATTAAGAAAGGTTTTGAAAGGGATAAAATAGATGATGAATTTTCTTTTAATCAAATTCCAACCATGATAACTACATCAAATTTAGAGTTTCAAGAACATTTAAGTATTGTTGTTTATGATCCAGATGAATCCCATCTAACCAGGAATGCTTTGTGTGAGTGTGTGTATCTAATGTATCGTCAAATAATACAATAGTTTCCTCAACAAAAGAATTCAAATTTCTTGTTGCTGAAATTTTATTACAAAGATCACTTAACTTTGTTGAAAGTAATATGAGTGAATATTACTTTCAGAATAATTCTCTTTTAAAAACTGTTAGAACTGAAACATCTGCTAACTTTTCATCAGCAATGTCTGGTACTTTGACTAATTAATCCAAAAAGAATGTTAAACAATTATCTTTCATTTTAGTGTCTATTATCAGCTATTTATCATTTTAAACCAAACTCATTATTTCTTTTTTTCATTTAGTTAAAATAACTCTCATTTTTAAAAAGCAACAAATGCATTATTATTCCTTTGCTCATTGTATTAAAAAAGGATTGACATTTAAGCCACGCATTTTATGCAAGTTCAAAGATATAGTATTACGTTTTTGTTTTTTCTGATTCATTTTTTTAGCCTTTATATAATTTAAAAGGTTCATAAAACTATATTTCTTTTTTTTATCTTGCCTAATGCTCAATGTATATTCTATACATATTTATATTATATATAGAAATCATATTTCACAGCAGTGCCTGTATTTTATCTGAATAGAGTTAATTGAAAAATAAATACCCATTTTGGGTATTTACCCTTAAAAATAAATACCTGGGTATTTTAGATCACTGGTTGGGAGCCAACCCTGAAAGCAGCGGCGTAGCAAAGACAAGTGGCCGCCGGGTCACTATAATATAATTTTAATAATTAATATATATCATTTTAATGTAATCATAATAATGACTTGGTAAAGGAAAATGACGCCAAGGTCCATGATATTATTTTTTCATTTCCTCATCAGATATGACATTAACGCACTAATATTTTGTCTCCATGACGTCTCCTTCAACAGACGTCCGGAGCATCTAAATCCCACTTCCCCGCTCCTCTTTACGCCAGTGTCTAAAGACGCATTCCGAGATGCAGCTTCTTTCGCAAAATATCACTAGAAAATTTTAACTTTGCATTTTTCCAAGATCAGTTATTGGATTGTAAGTTATCTGCTTTGAAATGGATTGCGGTGAGCTTGATTTTGAAAAAGCATGCTTAATTTTGTGTGAAAAGCAGATCTATTCATACTTAGGTTCAGTTTTCAATACTGAACCGGACATCCATAAAAAGATGGTCTGCTCCCGGTTGCAGTTCCGATTATGCGAAATTGTATCTATAAAAAGCAAGTTAAGACGCCACTAATGTTGGTGTGGATACTGCATTTGAAAAGTTTGTTTTGTGATAAATACATTTCATTTGAGGTAAATTAGCTTCGATTTAATATTTGGAATCCAAAAAAAGAATACAGAAAAAAAAGTTTTTATGAAATTCCAAAATTTTATGAAATATATATAAACACAACAAGGAGCAAAAGAACATTTTATTTTTCAAAAACTTGTCCATAAGAAAGAGTAGCTCGCATTGCCTCGTTGAATATAAAATAGTGAAGAATTGATCAACCATTGAAGTTATCGCAGAAAATGAAGATGTAAAAAAAATCATACATCGTATCTCAAAAATGATAGAGAAAATGAATCTAAAATCGAAAACTGTATCATTTCGAAATTTAATTCGTTTTTATTTTCGTATCTTTTTGTTACTTTCATAGTTAATTCAATTATACCGGCTGGAACTGGACCTGTTTAGTTTTTGGACTCCGTGAAGCAAGACCATTGGAATCTCCAGAAATTGTAAAATTCGACTCGTTAATTTTCTTTTTCAAAAATTCTGCTGTGGAAATCATTAGAACAACATTACCTTACCAAAATATAGCATTATAAAGTATAAACACGGAAACTCGTATTAATTTTTGAAGTATCCACATTTTCCTTTAGAATTTATTCTCCATCTAATTTTGTTCCACGCCTTCTTACATTATATGTGAAATATATGTTTAATGTGTGTATTTTGATTACAAATCGGAGAATATACTTAGGAACTTAAAAGACCTTGTTATTCTGCGAAACACGGCTTTTTTGCATTTGTTTGTCTTTCAGTGATTTGGATCTGTTTGTCGTTACCAATTAAAGAACTATTATCTACACTTTCGTAAGATATTTTAATAATCTGAGCGTATAGAGACAAGAACAATGAATGAAATCATGCTAATTGTTGAAAACTTTGCTAGAACACTGTCAAAAAGTCTAAGAGTTCTAAAATATTCTTTGTTTCTTTATTGTAAAATACGTTTTCTGGAACTAAAAGCTGTCTTAGATGTATTTTGAAAATATCCCTACGAAAGAAATTTTCTAATTTTCAGATGAGCCGTTTTGATGTTGCTTATTTTTTTTTTCTCTTGTTCACGATGAAAAATTTGGTATTTGCATGCCTACACCTCGCATATATTTAACATAAAATATATTTAAGTAAATAGAATATCATTTTGTAAGTTACTAATTTTTTTTTTCCTTTCAGAGATCTGAGGTTCAATAAAATTCGAGAAATTACCAAACATACTTTCAAGAATTTGGGTAAACTGAACACGTTGTAAGTAAAATTTATTTAAAAATTTGAAATTATAATGATTAATGTATTTGTAAAGTAGTTAAGTTTTTCTTGTATTTCTGAGAGTCAATTTATATTTATACTTGACAAAGCCGGTTTTACCGTTAGGTGACCCTATGCAATCGCCTAGGTGCACAGCAACAATGGGGTGCTTGTCCATCAGACGAAACTGATTTTTAATAAATATTAAATTGTCATGGTCATTTTACTTCAACTATATATTTTTATTAAGTATGGTAATTAATTATTGTTGCTTTATTATTGTTATTGTCCCTTTGCACTCTTATGCCGAGTCAGATTCGACATTCTGAATAATGCATCTTTTACACATTCTTGTTGACAGCGCTTATTATAAAAACCATATAATAGCAAAAACACGCAGATTAATTTTTAGGAATTGAAACAAACTAATAACAATTTTTTCAGCTTCCTAACGCGCTAAATCAATCCTTACAATCACACGTGTATAATTTTGCATTTTATTGTCTTTCGGAGTGCAAAGGGTTAATATACGAGTTTATGAAAATTATTGAAAAAACATTTTTCCCGTTTTGAGAGTTTTAAAAAGTGCTTTGAATTTGTAAAAATAAAAAAACAGTTTTTTCTTTAAAAAAATATTTGCTGTTATGTTTGGATATGTTTATGACTATGCAAGTAAACACTGATGAGAGACGCATGATTTTTTTTTTTTGCCTACAGGCTAGTGTCTTGCAACGACCCTGTACTTTGACAAAGAAACTTTCGTCAGTTGCACTTTGCAAAAAAAAAAATTCAGCCTGAAACCATTCCTTCTGATTCTTATGTAAAATGGTCTCCTAAATGCAAATATCACCCCATTTTGCCCCATCACCTACTGTTTTCTCAAGGACACTTGTTGTAACACTGTTTGGTAATTTTATGCCCATGAATTTAATTTGGAGAGGGGAAAGCATTATTTTAATCGTTAAATGTCTTCAGAAGGGCTACAGAGGTGAAAAGTTCTAAAATATAAACATTTGTAGCAAGGGGGAGATTTGGGTGGGGATTTGTCCCCTTAAATTTAAAGAAAATCAATAAAAATATCCGGTTTTTCTGGTTTGTTTTCGCAATTTTTTCACTTATTTTCTACATATTCCAGGTTCCAGCCCCCCCCCCTCCCTTTCCTCACCCAAACACCCATAATAATAAAAATATATAGCAACGATTTTGGCTAAAAGCGGGTGGCGGGGAGAGGTCCCGAAGCCCTCACAAGGAAGTTTGGAAGATTCACTGTACAACGTTGCCGCTCTTTATTTTTATCACTGTTCTGTAATTTTATGGCCATGAATTAGTTTTGGAGGGGGGAAAGGATTATTTTAACACTTAAATTTAAAAATAAAAATATAATAAACAATAATAATAATAGATAATATAATATAAAATATAATAAATGTAATTTATAATATAGTACCTTCATCTGGTGGTTGCTTTCCTCTTGTACCATGAGGTAGAAGTTTTTCGTATCAATGACCAGCCGTATTCTGTCAACATGCTCGCATTCCACTTCCCTGAAAACCTCTCGAACTGAGCAATGTCTTGATGGAACCGTTTCCAGTGTTCATCCGAAAGTGCTCATAAATTTTCAGGGGAAAAGTCCAGGTGTGAGTGAAGGTAAAGCACTTTAAGCGACATGTTGCACCGCATGGCCTTCTACGCTGACAGCAATTCCTCGACATGAGCGACATAATCGTCACTTTTTTTGCTACCCAAAAAGTTCATACACACATTTTTGAATGCAAGCCACGCTCGTTTTTCTTTGCGATTCAGGTGTTTCATAAACGTTGAATCTTTAAAAAGTTGTCTAATCTGGGGGCCCACGAAAATTCCTTCCTTGATTTTAGCCTCAGTAAGACGGGGAGATTTAGTTTTCAAAAAGTTAAATTCGTCACCTGTCTTATCCATTGCTTTCACAAACTGTTTGATCAATCCGAGTTTGATGTGCAAAAGCGACAACGTTGTATAGTGAATCTTCCAAACTTTATTTTTATATATTCATTTTATTTATTATATATTATATTTTTATTTTTAAATTTAAGTGTTAAAATAATCCTCCCCCCCCCAAATCAAATTCATAGCAATAAAATTACAGAACAGTGATAAAAATAAAGAGCGGCAGCGTTGTACAGTGAATCTTCCAAACTTTCTTGTCAGGGTTTCGGGACCTCTCCTCCTCACCCTCTTTTAGAAAAAATTGTTGCTATATATTTTTATTGTTTGGGTGAGGAAGAGGGGGGGGCTGGAAGCTGGAATATGTAGAAAATAAGTGAAAAAATTGCGAAAACAAACCAGAAAAACCGATTTTTATCGGTTTGGTCGAACGGTCATTTTTATCGATTTTTTTTTAATTTAAGGGGACAAATCCCCACCCAAATCTCCCCCTTGCTACAAATGTTCATATTTTAGAACTTTTCACCTCTGTAGCCCCTCTGAAGACATTTAACGGTTAAAATAATCGTTTTCCCTCTCCAAATCAAATTCATGGCCATAAAATTACCGAACAGTGATAAAAATAGGGGGGGGGGCGTCCCGAGAAAACGGTGGGTGATGGGGCAAAATGGGGGTCATATTCGGATTCAATGGGTCATTTAACATAAGAATTTGCAGAAATGGTTTCGGGGCCTATTTTCATGCAGAGCTGTGTTATATGATCGCACTCCAAAATGAGCAAAGCTTCGAAAAGCAGTGAACCATTTAGATTTTCAACTTTTTCGGTACATGAGATTTGTTTTCAAACTACTTGAAATCTTTTTCTATCTCCTTTCAAAAATTGTATTAAGAATGAAAATACAAATCCCTATATTGTTCATCCCATCGAAGAGAATACGAAAATTTGCAATCGAATATCAGTAAAGATGGTAACATATAATAGCATTGTTAGATGGAAACGTTTTTTAGTTTTTTGCTAGTCCCCGTTGTCTTTACCGTTGTCCGCAAAGGACTCTGTGCTTAAGCTGACTGGTTAGCAAGTAGTAATGAACTGAGTGCGACTAGTGGCATAACTGCCACTTTTGCCGCCCGGGCCGAACTTGCAACATGCCACATTTCCTTTATAAGATACATAGGACACATAAACATCAAAATAAAAAAAATCCAGTAAAAATCATTTTATTAGTAACATAATTCGTCGTTTGTCGCTCTTGATCTCTGCGGATAGGCTCCAAATTCACCTTAAGTCTTTCTTTCACATATCGGCAGTTTAGCGACAAAAGGCGAAAAATACGAATAAAATACGACATTAGTTCATTAGTTTTTTTTATGCAAGCAGCGACTGAGCTAATGTCGCTGCTTTTCTTAGTTATAAAATTGTTTTCCTGTATGTCTGATTTTGCCACCCCTATCGAACTGCTTCCCAGGACAGACCGCGCCCTCCGCCCCTTTTAGCTACGCCACTGAGTGTGGCACTTAACTCGGTTGCAGTAATTCGCATCGCATGCTTTGAAGTTAAATACTATTATTATGTTTGTTTTATATGGACTTACAGTAGGTTTGCTTTAGACACAAGCAAGAGATCAAAAGTCAAGAGACTCAGAGACAGAATATAAGAGGATAGAGATACCATTCGAAGTTTCTAGAACCTTTACTTGTGCCTAAATCTGATTAGAACTTTTCAAATGTAACCTCGTGAAATCAGCACTAACCTCTCATTCCGTTTTATACATTAAATGATGTTTTTCTCTTTAAACGTTATTTTTGTCAGTTTCACGGTATGAATATTATAGGACGCTGTTGATGACTTACGTCAGACAGAAAAGCATTTTGCAATTAATTGAAAGCAAAATAATTGCTTAAAACAAACAACATTTGCAATAAAACTTCAAAAAATAACATTAGACAATTTCCAAGCGATAGTGTGAAAGTATGAAACTTAAGTTGGACAAATTTTATGAATGTCTTTTTATTTCGTTTGTTTTAGCGGAAACTGAAGAATTCTCATTCTTGCTCACTCTAAGAAAAAAATCCCTCTTCAAGCAATAAGTGTGCAGTTTCCTCTTTTATTGCATTCCAGACTCATCGTGATGCATAAGAAAACCTAAATTGAACAGAAGTGAAAGCTGCTTTCACTAGATAATAAAAAATAGTCTGTGATATATTAATTACTTACACCATTTGGCATAAGATAAATCACTTCACTAATTAACTAGAAAATTTCTGTCAGCAATCTTCTCTGACATCCACATTTTTTCTTTTCATATTCTTTTTTTCCCCTTAATCTGACCGTCATGCTGTGCGAGTTATTAACCAACATTTTTCATTTCTTATCTTGATCTCAGTGTTTATATTTATGTCAACCATAACGATATTTGTCGTTGATAAATGTCTTCTGTTTTCAGATTGTTGAATAACAATCATCTGATACGAATTGAAGACGACGCTTTTCAAGCAACGCCGGAACTCCGATATTTGTAAGTATATTTCTTGTGAATTCCAGTTAATTCAAAAAAAAAAAAAAATCTAGAAGAAGAGTTATGAACCCGCCCCCCCCCCCCCCAACCTCCATTATTTTTTGCGAAACGAATCCCGTATAATTACGACATGTCCCGCATTTCAATGCTTTGTTCTAGTTTCCCGAGAAAATTATTTATTTAATCCTCGACCCCACTTACCCAAAATGGTATGGCGAATGAATTTGGCAAGGAAGATTCACAGTAACTTTCATTACATAAAACATGGATAAATAACAATGAATGTAGTTAAGAATTTAGAATAACATAAAGTATAATTCTGAACCAAATATAAATAACATTAATTTAGGATTAATATTTCATATACTAACCCAAGGAATAATTTCTATATAATTTTAAACATATCGCAAACAAAATCGTTTCGCAAAGTGCATTTGAAAATAAGAAGGAAATGTAGTTTAAATGCAATTGAAACGCAAGCACGGAAAACAGTTTTTCCCTTCTTTTTTTCGTTTTCCTTTAAAATTTCGTTTTAAAATATGATTGTAGAAACGGAACCAAACAATTATTTCTATGTGTAACCTACATCAAAATTTATTTAGTGAACAGAACAACCAACAAATGAGAACCAACCTAACAGACAAAATATTACAGAAACCAAAACCTTAAGTTAGCCCTCGGAACCTGTAATTTGGTTGCAAGTTTTTTTTGAATTTGCCCACCTCAAGAAAACATTAAGCATCATTACATAATAAACTTTTTTACTGAATGAATGATGTCATTTTCCAATGATTCTCTTATTTAGTTGTCCTGAAACGCTCTGCGGATTGGCCAACCCTCCTTTTCAAGCTTTGTTTACGAAGTTAAACGATTCTTTAAATTTTTCGCTTAAACAAATAAATTATTTATTTAATCAAGATAAAATTCGAGATATCAAATGTGAAATAATAAATAGTTTCAGGACAATCTTTTGATGATTCATTTCTTGACCCTTTAATGCCCTGAAAAAAGGTTAGTTTGTATTGATACATGTTATATCCATAGGGCCGTAGTGGCTTGGGTCTCGGCTTCTGATTCGGAAGATCATATTAGGTTCGAGACTTGAGTTCACTAAAATTCTATCGTATAGGTGGACCTGGCACACGTTGAGTCTGTCGAAGTCAAACACCCTCCCTAGGTGTGATTTGGAAGATTGAAAAAAAGGAGTATCGCCTTCGTCATCGGCTCACGATTCGGAAGTGTTGCGTCCATAATTAGCTCTAGTGCAGCTTCAAACTGGGACGCTTATTTAATCATTCCGTATGATTCATATGTTCGTTCCAAATTTGTGGACTCGGGAAGTATGGTCACCGTAAGAATTACTGATCGTTTCAAAATGTCAAGACTTGCGCTTTTGGACGATTTTACACCTGAAAGGGGTGACAGGCAATGAATAAGATTAGCGCATTTCCGGAATTCTTTGTTAGGTCACGCTAAGTAAAGTGTAAATATTTCCCCCTAAATTTTTCATTTCATCGCTATTTTAGTGTTATCAACTGCGCCTGGCGCAGGCGCAAAAACGCGGAGGGTTTCGGACCAACGAAGGGGCAACTAATCTCAAAACGCTAACGTTAGTTTATATTCCGTTTCACAGATTAATGATGTTTTTTTGGGGAAGAAGAGGGAGCTTTACGTTTTCGTCTTTTCTTTCTTTGTCATCCATTCTATACAAATATGATGCGTGAATAGAAAAAAGAAAGACTGATGTAAGATGAAAAATAAGATTGGGTTTCGGATGGATTTAGAACATTTCGGACTTCGTCAGCATTTCTTCTGGAAAAGGAATTCTATGACTTCTTCTACTTAATATTTTTAATTTGTTAAGCAAAGGTGTGTATGTGACGACATAATAGAGATTAAGAAATTCAATGATTACAAAAGAAATTGCTTGTATGTTGGAAAAGTAATTAATGTATCGTAATTATTTTGTATATATTTATGATAAAATTTGACTGACTCTTTTTTGAGAGAACTTTCTTATCATTTTTTTGAGCTGTTTTGAAATTCTCCTCAGGATTTTTGAACCGCCAGAATCCTGGTAATAGATTAGAATATATTTTTCGGATTTAGCACATGGTGTCTCTATCATTATAATGGATGGAAAGTGCTGAAAGTTATGCTATAGTATGTAATGAAGTCAATGTGTGCTCACGCGATAAACGCCAAAATAAGCCGCACCAATTTAATTTTGGAATCCATTGCGCTTCTCTGTTGTCTACGATGTCACAGCTCATCGTAAGTTAACGTACAGTTAGATATTATATGACATATATATTTACACTTGTCGTGTGACTGTGACATCAGATGAAATAACTGCTTTTAATGACAAGGAAAGATGAAAAGATATAAATAAAACATTTCATAGTTCTTAATTATAAGTTAGATCAAATGATTGGAGGCCACAGTGGCGTTGTGACGGGAGAGAAGAATTTAGTATCCCGGTCCCCAGTCTAGGAAGGAGGGGGCACCGCGGAACAAAATGTTAATGTGTTAATTCAAATATTACATACTTTACTCGAGTGCCATTTATCCTTGTTACATCGTTAGCAGGCCATTTCAGTCATAGGTGGAACAAAACAATGAAGCTTGTGTAAAAAAATAAATAGAGGATGGTTAAAAATTCAGCGTACAAACTATTAGGGGAAGCAGAAAGCATGAAAACAAGCCAGAATAAGTTAAGAATCTATGACTGAAAACGCCACCTGGGTGAACTCGGAGATACGCGAAGCTGCAAAAATGGCATGCCAATAACGGGTGGTAACTTTTTATTTAGCGATATTTTACATTTAAACAACTGGTGCACACTTCATTTTCTCACTTCTTGCCGTTCATAGCCAGACATGCTTCACAGCGGCGGCCCATGGATTGGAAATGAAATCCATTCAAAAATACCCAGCATTTCGCTCGCATTTGCAGCTGCGATGGAGATTCTCATGACGAGGTCGGCATGCTCTCCATCGGCCATCTCGACATTCGTAAACTGTTGCATGTTTTCCATATGCAGTCGGAAATTTGAATGACTATCGCTAAATCCAAGTACAGAGCTGGCGAACAGTGGCCTCTAACTCATCCAGTTAGCGTTTCTGGCCATGTTTCTCGCAGGATTTGTGTTTTCGACCTTCCCTAACAGCTTGCGCGGTGAATTTGGTATCACGCTTCATATTTGTAATGCTACATATCGTATATTGTATCCAAGTGCTGAATAACCAGACGTTGCGGAAGAACATACAAGATCAATTTTAAGACATATACCTAGAAGAAACCAGCAAATCTGCAGTCCACAGAAACCAGCAAAATATTACATCGTTATTCTAAAGGCGCTGTTGATGTACTGGTTAACAGTAATGCAACAGAAAGCAATATTTAACAAAGCACTATTTTGTATGTATCATGTAACAACTATTAGCATTAAACAGTAAAAAAGTTTTAAAGCTGGTAAAGAATATAGTTTAAGCATCATGTATCATGATAGAACATCAAATGGAAGTTGATTTTCAAGAATACTTTTAATGATATTCCCTTTAATCAACTTTTAATTTTATAAAACTTTTACCGTCGATTTCTTACAGTTGAGTCAAAACGCAAGTCCTGTATGTCACAAATACACTCCTCGTCAACATTAAAACCGGCCTGAAATGTTATATGCACTGATTAAAGAGACCAGTTTTAACATTAGGTGATCCTAGGCGAACGACTAGGGCCGCCACAACAATGGGGCACTTGTCCTTCAAACGAAACTGTCATTTGTTCGTCAAATTTCCTACGTCTACGTTCGTCGTTTTCTTATGAAAATACAGTTAAATTCAGTTTGTATTTAACTGTAAATATATTTGCAAGTATTCTAATGAATTACTGAGCTTAAAATATAAGATACTGAATATTACCGATTTTGTTTTCTTTTCGCGCATTTTTAATAATGTTTCATTAATTAAAAGAGAAAAACATTTTTTTCATTGTATATTTCGCTCTATTACGTTTGGTTATGTAAGTGTATATATAAATACGTATTGTTTGGGGAACATAAAATTTTCTTTCCCTAGGGGCGCCAGCTACCCTTGTAGTGGCCCTGCTGATTAATGTTTTCAATCGGATTCAGTGCTAATATTTCGCAATTAAACGCAAAATATAACTTTTTTTGTATAGATGAATACATGAACTATGTTAATTAGGCGTTTGGCAACGTGTTGCACAATGGGCATAAGTTGGAATTCGGGTGTCGTTGTGATCCACATTCGGCTCGCAAGTTGGACATGCTTGTCTTACACTTTTCCTCTTGTAAGACCTCCACTTGATTCCAAAATTTAGTATGTGCTGTGCATTTGACGGGGATCACATGAGTGTAAATCGATTCCGTTTAACCTCTTTATCAATTCATGGGCGCCGCTGTGGCCTACTGGGAGGGTCTCAACTTCACGACTGGAGGGTTATAGCATGTACTCTTGCAGCAAGTTTGATTTTTCTTGATATTAGCTTGTCATGACAAACTTGATGTGGAAACTTTGCAGCAAACTTCCTGCAAAGTAACAAAGCATAATCGACCAGCCCACTTGCAAAACAAGTTTGCTGTAAAGTTATGACAACTTCACACCACGTTGCAAAACAAGTTTGCTGCAAAGATGATACACACTTACAGATAATATTTGTCTCTGTTTTAAAAAAACATCCGATTTTTGAAAGCATCTCCTAGACCGTCCTTCTTTTTATTAATTCAATAAATCAATGACAATTTGTAAAAAAACTAACTTTTTTATAAAAAAGAAATTTGAAAATTTTTCCATATTTTTACTAAATATAGAACTCGCACTTTAAAGAAAACTATATCGCCTTTTACTTAATGTTGAAATTTTAACGTTCATAAACAAAATTAAACCTAAAAAACAGTCGATGTTTGTTGAAAAATAATAACTCATATTCTGTCCCATTTTAAAAGTAATTACTTTTGAATCTTAGTTTTATAATTTATTCTGCTAGCAAAACGTAGTTATTAGCGAAAATCGCCCTCTCTTTGACTTCAAATCATATTCTCAACACAAAATTTAAAAAATTAATGAAATCAAGAAAACAGTTTAAAATAAATCGTATGCACGATCTATTAGCTCAATCTGTCTTCTCTCAGAATCTAGCTGGCTGAGTGCTTAGGACGACAGTTTTAGGTAGCGAGATGATGTAAATGTAATCTTAATCGTAGATTTTTATTTAGACGCATAACATTGAGTATATACGAACAAAAGCACAATTATTTACAAGGAAACAGAATATTTACATTCAAAGGCATAGCAAAATAGTTCGTAGTTGGAATTCCTTTTTAAAAAATTAAACTTAATAGAAAACTAGTTGCCATAATCTTAACTAATTTACCAAACGATAAAATATGATCAAATAAGCTAAAACAGGAAGTGGATAATATAATGGCAATGGCAACACGAGATGTCGGGTTTCGAACCCGAGGTTGTCTTCGTACTCTGTTTTTGCTATAGTTTGCAATGAGTTTGACGCAGCAAGCTTGTAACAAGTTTGACGTGTGGTGACTAACTCGTTTGCGTTAACTTGTTTCAAACTTGCACTCTTGCCGTGTCAAATTTGTTGCAAGCTTGCAGATTTGCAGAGCAAAATTGCTGCAAACTAAAATTGCTGTCTGGATTCCATGTTCGAAACCCTATTCCACTGAAGATCCACCCCAGATAGCAATTTTAGTTTGCAGCAAACTTGACATGACAAGAGTGCAAGCTTGAAACAAGCTTGCAGAAGCGACGAAGTCACCACGCGACGAACTTGCAGCAAGCTTGCCGCGTCAAACTCATTGCAAACATAGCAAAAAAAGAGTACGAAAAAAACCTCGGATTAGAACTCGCGACCTACCGCTTCCAAAGCGGACGCTTTAACCACTCGACCAGATAAACTCTGTGAGGAGAAGATAGATTTCGCTAATAGATCGAGCATACGATTTATTTTAAACACTTTTTCTTGATTTCATTAATTTTTTAAATTTTGTGTTGAGAACATGATTTGAAATCAAAGAGAGAGCGATTTTTGCTAATAACTACGTTTTGCTAGCAGAATAAATTATGAAATTAATTTCAAAAGTAATTACTTTTAAAATGGGACAAAATGTAAGTTATTATTTTTCAACAAACATTGACTGTTTTTTAGGTTTTAATTTTGTTTATAAACGTTAAAATTTCAACATTAAGAAAAAGGCGATATAGTTTTCTTTAAAGTGCGAGTTCTATATTTAGTAAAAAGATGGAAAATGTTTCAAAATTTTTTTTTATAAAAAAGTTAGTTTTTTCACAAATTATCATTTATTTATTGAATTAATAAAAAGGACGGTCTAGGAGATGCTATTAAAAATCGGATGTTTTTTTTTAAAACAGAGACAAAGATAATTCTCTTTGTGCATTATAATTATAATCTTTGCATCAAGCTTGTTTTGCAAACTTACAGCAATCTTGCATGACAAGGATGGGTGGCGCTAGTTGTCACGGTGTTGCAGACGAGGGTGGGGATTCTGCATTGTTAGTTTGCCACAAGTTCGCTTCAAGCTTGACGCGTCAAATTTGCCTTGACAAGGTAATAGCAAGTCAAAATCAAACTTGCTGCAAACGTACGTGCTATCTGGGACCGTGTATATGGACCTGTTGCACGCTAAATCATACATAGGAAGGCAAAACGTTCTCGCGCTGGTGTGGTGCCGAAATTTGGAGAGGTGGTGCCAGCTTAGGTGTCGGCCGCGTCGTCTAACCGCAGTTCAAAATTACGAGATCCGTCCAAAATAACACTCGTGTTGCTTCAAAACAGAACGTTACTATATCTAAACTAAACAAAACTTTATTAGTTCATTAATTTCTGATTATAATGATATTTTGGTAGTTATAACTGAATAATTTTAAATAATATGTTAAAATTACTATTACTAATAAAAATAATAAACATAATTTGGTAAAAATAAAATTTCTACACTTTAGAAATAAGAAAACATTGTATGGCATCAATTCTTTGTAAACAAAATTCAAACGTCGCCATGGCGATGCTACTCATAAACTGATGGCGCGAAATATTTGATCAGGATTTCGCAATACTTTAAATTTCACTTTGTATACATCCTTATATTAAAGAAAATATTTCTTTAAACAGAAAGTAGGGTACAGTTTGAAAATAAGGATTTCAATAATTTTAAATTCTTCCGGGCATTTTTAAAAAATTTATTCAACTAAGAGCATTCCTTGCGTTTCGATTTTATTGTTGTGTCAAAAGATTATTTTGCTTTAAAATAATTTCATTAAATAATTATCGAATTAGTTTTTAAGATTTCCTAGTAACAATTACAGGAGCTTAACATTAGATTAATAAACATATCAAGGTATTAACTCTGCATTGGGTGCATATGAAATATCTTCTTGTTTTCAGATTGAGAGTAGAAAAGGTTTCATCATTAAAGTTATTAACAAAAACGGTTTTTTTCAACAGTTTTTTGATAGATAAAAAAAATCAATGAATCTAACATAGAAATAATCAAAATCTATTTTTAAATGTTTGCTTTATTCCCAGAGAGTAAAAGAAATTATTTGTTTTAGCATTTGTGATTTTATACTTATATTTGAAAAATTCTTTTAGTGAAATGACTGAAAAATTAATAATCTTTTTTATTTTAAGTTTTAGTTACTGTTTACAAACAAATGAGTTGTAGTTGTTTATTTTATTTATTTCAGGTATTTGTATAAAAACCGAATAAAATTTATTGGAAAAGATGCATTTAAAGGACTGCATAACCTGGAACAGTTGTAAGTTTGCATCCATTTTACCTCTTAAATATTAAGATTAAAATTTCAAATGTCAAAAAAATGAATTCAAACAATTTTCATAGGTACATTCACTTCAATAAAATTGAAAAAATTGAGCCTTCTACATTTGCTGATTTGCCATCATTGGAAAGATTGTGAGTAACCTGTGATTTTATATTGAAAATTACTTAATTCGTTAATAAAAAAAAAGATTTAAATTAATGAAAATATCTTGTTCTTCTTCTCTTTTAGGTTTCTTCACCAGAACAGATTGACAAAAATACCATATGGTGCTTTCAAGAAGCTTAAATCACTCAAGAGATTGTAAGTCATTTGTTCTGTATATTAATACTTTTACTAAGAATTACTTTCTGATTTTAATTTATAGGGGCTTGAAAAATATCATTTTCATCTGTTTGACTTTTTTTCTTTTATGAAAAATTCCAATTGCTCTAGATGATAAAAATTTCATCTATATCATTGACTTGCATTTAGATAATGAGTAAAATCTGTAAATATTTTTAACATCACTTTTCTCAGAATTTATTGCTTTATTAAATTTACTGGCTGCCTTCAGCGACCAGCTTGTTCGCTGGGAATATAATTTCAACTGAATCTCTTAAGTATAAATTGATATTCATGGTTCCCTTAACAAAGTAATTTTCAAATTTTGATAGACATTTCACCAATGTTCTTTCAGTAGCCTTGCACCTATTCTGTTCGTTGTCTGCATGAACATCTCTAATGGAGTCGAGTAACTGTCTGTGTCGTGTAGCATACAATCACCTGTTGTCAGCATGAACTTCCCTCTCTTATTCCTCTTGCAAGATATGCATTTGATTTAAAATGTTGCGTCACATTTTACGTCCAGCAGCATATTGGCTGTATGAAATTATGCTGATTAAAACATATCATTAAACATTAAGATATTACCTTCGCTTTCAACAATGAAAAAGAAGCATGCAAATAAATATTTATTTAAACAGTGAAGACAGTTTGAATTGTGTTGCAACAATAAAAATTATTATTGCAAATTATGCCAAAAAATATTTTTAAAAGGTTATTAAAATTAAAGAAAGATTTTTACAGTAACTTAATTAATATCATTGAAAAGATAATTTTTTGCACTTTCAGATGGTATAAAATGATTTTTGTGTTGTAATATTTTCCAAAGTTATTAAGGAAAAACTTCAAAATTTTCCTTATTTTTTAATTAATTAAAATTTAAAAAAAAACAGCTCCGAGAAGCACATTCCCACCCTCCAAAGAATGCTCGTGCTAAATTTCATGGCTTTAAGTACAGCGGTCTGTCCTGTAGAATGCTAACACAGAGACACACACACATTCTCCTTTATTAGTAGTGGAGATAATAGAAATACTACATCTATTGTTAGTTGAAATTAACATACCCTGGTAATGATCCAGTAATTCTTTATTATTATAGTAAAAATTTTGTTCAGCTAGTTTTGATAGATTTGAATAATACCTGTTTTTATTTTCTCTGTTTCGTTGCTAAATTTCTGAAAGTATAGGCATTAAGATTTTATTGTGTAATAACATGTACACTCTGTCCCAAAAGTTTATAGAATCTTCTATTTTGCCTATATTTTTTGTTGTATATGATGTATTTTAATGTAACTTACTGTATAGATATGTTATGTCTATTATATTAAAAAAAAAAGTAGTTCTACCCCGTATATTTAGTGCCAATTTGTGAATTGTAGATAAACAGAAATAACCTGTCCCAAAAGTTTATAGACAATTGCAATTTTATGCAAATATGGTATCGGTAATCATGACGTCGATTCGGAGCCTAATAAATACGTTGCAAGAAAAGGAAAGCGGTTGTTTGTTCTGCGTTTCTAGATGCCTAAAGCTTCGCAACTCTCTAATGAAGAAGTGAGTGAAATTCTGCATTTGAAATTGCTCGGTAAGACTGTTAAGGAAATATCAAAACTTCTAAATCATTCTAAAAGTATGATTTATCGTGTATTAACTCGTAAGACGCCATATGAGCCAAAACCTCGTTCGAGAAGACCACATGTGACGGATATTCTCAGTGATAGGCGGATACAAAGAATGGCTTCAAGTCAGAAAATGTCGGTTCGCGAAATTACTAGGGCTTCCCGGTTGCAAATCTCCAAGAACACTGTTCATAGACGAATTATAGAATCTGGTTATATGATCCACGTAAAAATGACTTGCAGATTACCACGTTCAAAGCTTCACATTAGTAAAAGATTAAAATGGGCTCGTAATCATATACCATATTGTGATAAATGGATGGCTGTCCTTTTCAGTGATGATAAAAAATGGAACCTCGATGGACCTGACGGGAATATAAAATATTGGCATGATTTACGAAAAGAGCCCAGGAGTTTTTTCAGTAGGTAAAGTGGTGGTGGATCTGTGATGGTGTGGGTGGCTTTCGGTTTGAACGGTCAAGTGGGTTTGGCCTTTTTAGGTGGCCGACAGAATTCTCCTAAAAACACAGAAACACTAGAAAATCATCTTGTGCCATTTGCAGAAAACATAGGGGGGCGAAATTGATCATATCAGCATGATAATGTTCCCATCCATACTTCCAATGCTACAAAAACTCAAAGAATGTTACTGTTCTTGAGTAGCCACCGATGAGCCCCGATCTAAACCCGATTGAGAAGGTGTGGGACATTATGTCTTGGAAGGTATATGAGAATTGAGGGCAATTTTATTCAGTGAATGCCTTGAAGAGAGCCATTGAAATTGCATGGTGCAACTTGGAACTAGAGATATTACAAACCTTAATTATGTCGATGGAAAAACGTGTATACGATGTCATACTGAAAAATGGAAAGACTTCAAACTATTAAGAACATTGTATTGAGCACCTTTTGTTGAAATGTCATATTTTCTATAAACTTTTGGGACACTTAATATCTCCATTTTGTTATATAATTGAAATACAAATTGTTATTTTTTCTAAGTATTTCGTTGAATGCAAGTCGTATATGGCTTGAATAAACATATTTGTAATTGGTGTTTGTATGTCTTTCCATTTTGCTAAAACATATATTTTACTACAGTCTATAAACTTTTGAGACAGAGTATAATGCTATAAATATCACTATAAACCGGCATGGCTGGATTAATCATCTGATGTAGCATAATTGATAATACTTCTGTGACTGTCTGTAACTCAAAATAATTGCATATAATAAAGCATTGAGTTTGAATTAAAAATATTTATTTAATACCAGGAATTTGAGCAAGTGTTTCTAAATTTATGCAATTGGCAGTTTCCGATTCAAATTATTTTTGCATGATATTATAGCATTTTTTATATAAATATAAGTATTAATATCTTAATGTAACAATTATTTTCCTAAAATTAAAGATATAAAGTAAATATACAATGTTTTTTTTGTACTGTTAAGTAATAACTTACTAAAATTCTGGTATTTTTGATGATAAGACTTGTATTATATTATTAGCTGTTATACTAGCTTTTTTGTAATTTGTTTTGTTTCTGTAGGAGACTCGATTCCAATGCCTTAATATGTGACTGTGAAATTATGTGGCTTGCTGAAATGTTAAAGGAAAAACAAGATGTTACACAGGCAGCTGTTACATGTGAGCATCCAGTTACTTTGCAAGGAAAGCAGTTGATGGCACTGAGTAATGAAGACCTCCGATGTAGTGAGTAGACTCTTTATCTTATTTACAATGTAACATTCCTAAAAATGATCATTGCCTTTACATAATCATTTTAATCTTTAACATTATTATTAAAGACACTTTAATGGGAAACAAACCAACTCTTCATTAGGAGAATTATAAACACAGTAGAGCTTGGCTAATTTAACTACTTTTAATTTGAATTCTTTGATAATTTTATTTTTTTCTCTGGTACCTTGAATTTCCGGCTAGCATAATGTTAAAATGTCTATAATTTGAATTTATTTTGGTTTAATCAAAGTCAAAGCTAAAAATCATAGAAAATTATTTTATTTGTGAATCATTTTTATAGTTAAATATATCCATACCATGTATCCACTGTGTCTGTTTTATTTCATGTAGCACTTGTGGTATAACTAACAGTTTTTAGAGTGTATGTCCTCTCCTCTTCGAGGTTAATGCTCTGAAGGCTGCTTTTATTGACATGTTTATTAAAATTATTTTCTTAAAATCATACTTATTACTTTATTTATTAACATTACTCACTATTTATTAGTTGTTTGCTATTAAAAATGGATCTTGCCTCCCTTTTGTAGCTTAAAAATTGCCATTTTATTTTGCTGCACTCATTTTTCTAAGTTCAAATTGTGAATAAATGAAATTTCTATTATTTTCCCATCAGCTTTGAATTAGCCCAGCTCTTCTGTATTTCCTTCTTGAATTAGTTTTATGCTTTATTCACAAATGCTCTATTCATGTATATGTTCATTATTTGATGCACATTTCAGAAAGACCAAAGCTGACTGAAGAACCCAATGATGTTGATGTGTCCTTTGGTGGAACTGCATATTTTACTTGTAGAGCAGATGGAGATCCTAAACCAGACATTGTTTGGCTTCATAATAGGTAATATCTTAAATGAAGATTTTTCTAATGTTTTGATGTTTAAAATTGATTTGAATTTCCTTTCCATTTTAATTTTCTGAAAGTATTTTTTTACATTTAGTGTTTATAATTTCTTTTTTCCTTCCCTTGGTATAATATGAGGATAAATATAACAATTTTACATCAAGTAAAATTCAGAATTCTTCTTTATTATATTTGGCATTGTTGTTTATTTTGTGTACTAATAATGTAATATAGTACCAGCATATACTAAAGATCTTTACTCTGAAATTAATACTGAAACATCTCATATCTTATTAATAATATATATAAATTCTGAAGTAATAAAACTGATAAACTTATATACAAGTTTTAGCAGCTCTAATTTGAAATATATATTACAGATTTAGCAATTTTATATAAAAGATTAAAAATTCCATTTGTAATTTCCCATCCAATCTATTGCTAGTTTCTTGAACATGTAGGTCTTTTATGTTTTTGCATAATCATGAAACCACTCTATTCCATAGTATAATTATTCTTTTGAAAATTATACTGATAGACAATGCTCTATGTGTGATTTTGAATTGTAAAAATACTGAGAAACTAATGAGAAAATTTGCCAAAATTTTTCTCATGGTAAAAGAAATTAAAGTGGGCATGTAAAAATCTCATGGCAAATGAAATTAAAGTAATAAATTGTTGTATGTATTTTTTCTATTTTAGCAATGAAATTCTTCCTGAGCAAGATGAAAGGTACAGTATCCTTGATGATGGTACCCTTATGATTACAGAAGCACAAGATTTAGATGAGGGAGTGTATGAGTGCATGGCGAAAAATCCTGCTGGAGAAATAAAGTCAAGGGCTGCGAAAATGCATTATTTGAAACTCAAGGAAAATAAAGGTAATTTTGTTGCAATTTCTAAGCTTCTGTTGTAAACCTTTTTTGACAGTTCGTAAGTTCTTAGAAAAAAATTGGAAGTTTATATGCAAAAGAAAATTTTTTCAATTTATTTTCAGTATGTGTGAAAATATTTCCGTTGCTTGGAACTTTTGAGTTAAATTATTATATATTATATACAAACTGCATTTGAGAAAAGTCAGAAATTATCACCAAATAAGAAAAGGTATTACTCTTAATTGAATTTTTTCAAGTTTAGTAATGTTGGTTATTGTAATTAGGGCCTACATAACTTGTTGAGAAGTAGTGAAAGTGGTTGGAGTTGAGAATAAGGGATAAAAAAGTGAGGGAAAAGCTATAAGATTTTGTTGAATCTGTTTTCTGAATTTCGTCCCTCTTTTTTATTTTGGAATTTCTATTATTACTTTAACTTTATTAATGTTCTCTTCAAAGAGGAAGGGCTCACGGTATGGATATGAATTTTAAGATTATTTTTATACATGATTTAAAATTTCTTTAAGGATTTTTATTATGATTATTGTTTACAATATCTCACCTTTATATCACGAGTTAAAAATAATTGTCCTTAAAACAGTATATCGATTAATTTGTTCCCACATCAATTTTATGATATTTTGTTAATAATTTGTTACTATATTTTTAGCAAAAAAAAATTACTTATAAAAATTAGTATTTTCTGTTAATAGATGAACTAAAATTAGTATTATTTCTGTGCTAGGTATTTTAACATTTAAGGAACAACCAGTTGATAGTAGAGTGCCTGTGGGATCTACTATAGTTTTACCCTGCGGTGCTGTTGGGGATCCTGATCCTACCATTCACTGGACTCAGAATGGTATTGCCCTTCCTCGTGTCTTCCGCTATCATGTCTCTTCAACTGGAACACTAACTATAAAGAATGTTCAGAAAAATGATGCTGGCGTGTACCAGTGTGTTGCTACAAATCAAGTGTCTACAATTGCTGTTGAGTCAAAAATTGATGTAGAAGGTAATTATCTTGTTTATCATTTAAGATGTTTCATTATGTTATCAAAAATTTATAATGTATCGAATTTTATTATGTATATGCTCTTTATTTAAGGTATTCTGCAAGTTTTCTTTTATAGTTTTATTTTATCCATCGTTATCATGTTTCTCTATGTATTTATAATTTTTTTATTCAGATTTTAGTTCATTGTATTTTTTTATTTAACTTTAAAATTCTTAGAATCTTAATTAAGTGTATGGAAGTGCAAAATCATTTTTAAAAAAAACAGATGAACCAACGTATATTTAAAAGTTAATGTTCACTTAAAACATTTTAAAAGAATGAAGATTTTCATTTATAAGCTAATGCAATAAAATATTTTAAGGTGTTTTTACTTTAATATTTCATGGAATTAACAGTTACAGAGAATGTTTGGCATGTTCATTTCTATTTGTTATAAACTTCCATATGATTACAAAATATGTTTTGGGATGCAGATGGATGGGTTAAGATAGTAAAGTAAAAAGTATGTACTGTGGAACCTTGCATAATGAGCAAAATAATTTTTTTTAAATGACTCGCTTCACGAGCAACATTTCGCATAATAAGGGACGAGAAGAGGAAATCCCGGATTTTGCACCTACTATTGTCATATGGAGCTTTTATTTTGCTTTAATTCTTATCAAACATGGTTTCTAGTGATGGGTTCTTATCAAACATGGTGTTGAGGGATGAACATTACTCTCATAGAATATTTGAAATATCACTTTCACATTGTTTCCTACCTCAAACTGATCGAAAATGTGTGGGAAGGAAAGGGATACATTGGAAGGATCCAAGAAAATATTCACTTCTGCTTAGAAGAAGCTTTTCGTTGGAGAGTGTTGTTGCATGTGACATTAAGGAGTCAGGAGGACAGTACCCTGTGGAACCTATAGTAAGCAAGATTGTGTCTTTGGCCAAAATCAGGGTACTGGAAATGGACAGCAATGATATCAATGTGTTTGTGGAAGAGCATAACCAAGAACTGACCACCAAAGAGTTTATGAAGTTGGATTGTGTTTCACAGCAAGAACAGAGTTCGTACGCGTCCTTAAAAGTCCTTACTTTTACATTTAGTCCTTAAAAGTCCTTACAAATCCTTATTTTTATGCCCCATTTTTAAAAAGTCCTTGCAAGTCCTTGCTTTTTACTCTGCCATTATTAAAAAAAATTAAAATTTCACCGATTAT